>JAOPHQ010002854.1:215000-282500 GCA_030340625.1 Merluccius polli | reverse complement strand
TCTCTCTATATCGCTCTCTCTCTCTCTCTCTCTCTCTCTGGTGGTGCTGAACTCTGCGGCTAATTAGCATCAATTGGCAGATTAAGTGCCCATTTCATTTCAGAAGCATTTTGCTGAGGTTTAGGGTAATATGGTCTCGCTTACAGACCGTTTTGTTGTACTTTCGGCAAATAAAGCGGCGTGTCACATTTTGCCACCCATCCTTCCTTCCCTACAAATGTAAACCGAACTATTTGGAAAAAAATTAATTGACCCTGAGCTCCACCGACGTGTAAACAGCGAATATGTTCATATACAGGTTTGTGAAGTTTTCTCCCGGCTGCATTTCATGTATTCAAAGCAACCACTTAACATCGAGACATCGAGGGTGGTCCTGTTATGTCAATCTTCGGTCCTTTGTGTTCACATGACACATCCCTGCCATTTTCACCTTTGTGTAGCTCTGTGCGCACCGAAATAAAAGTCAAACGCAATCATGACAAATTTTGAGTTAATCTTTTCAATTTCATACGTGGTGACTTTTTCTCCGCCTCAATTTACCTCATTGACTTTCCAGAAGCATGACAAATAAGAAGGTTAGGCAGGCCTATTACCTACACTTCAGATGTGCATGTGTGTGTGTGTGTGTGTGTGTGTGTGTGTGTGTGTGTGTGTGTGTGTGTGTGTGTGTGTGTGTGTGTGTGTGTGTGTGTGTGTGTGTGTGTGTGTGTGTGTGTGCATGTGTGCATGTTTGTGTATGCGCGCATGTCTTTAAAGTAACTGGCCCATATACTGTATGTTTGCATGTGACTGTATGTGGGCCTTAAAGCATAGATGCCAGTGTGTGTATGTGTGTGTGTGTGTGTGTGTGTGTGTGTGTGTGTGTATGTGTGTAAGCCTCTTATTTCTGGTGGTGAAGGGCTTCAGTTAATCAGAATGGCGAATTCTCCTTTTTTTCCTCAACAAATAGTAAAATCCTTTTTCATAAGGCCTCGACAAAGCACTCACACACCCATATCATTCCACATACACACACACACGCATGTGTGCACACACAAACGCACAACGCAGATAAAGGGTTAGGGTTAGAGGTATTGTGTTTTAAAGCGACTTTCATCCTTTCACGAGGCATCGGCAATGCACTCACACACCCTTGTGTGGACGTTGCACCCATATCCATAGTATTTTATTTTATTTGGTGAATACAATTTAATTCATGTATTATTGATAGGACACACACACAAACACACACACACACACACACCCCTCACCTGCTCCAGTTTCCAGTGAAACTCGGCGGGTCTGAAGGTGTCCACCTGAGTGAAGTCTCTCCTCAGCAGGAAGACGAGCCGACAGTTGTGGACGTAGAGAGAGTAGTGGTGGCGGTTGGTTTCTGCACCGAACACAATGTAAAGCCCATGTAAACACATTAAGGTACATTCAGTGTAACCATGATGCAAACACAATGTCAACTCAATGTAAACACAATGGAAAGTCAAGGTACATTCAATGTAAGCACGATGTAATTCGATGTGAACTCAATGTACACTTAATGTATACTTAATGTATACTTAATGTATACTTAATTTATACTTAATGTATGCTCAATGTCAGTACAACGTAAACAATGTAAGCATAAGGTACGTTCAATGTAAACTAAACGTAGCCACGAATAAAACACATTTTAAACGAAAGTACATTTGATGAAAACTCAATGTTAACGCAATGTTAACACAATGTAAGAACAATGATAACTCAATGTAAGTATGAGGTACATTCAACGTAAACACTAGTCTGTAAGATATACTTTATTGCAGTCCAAGAGATCCAGACACATTTTTGCTTGACTAATAAATGAGAAAATGTACTTTATTGACTAAGTTATAAAAAATAACTTGCAGTAATTTGCATATAATCTCAGAATAAATAAAGTATCTACTAGTCTAGACAGTGTGTTTACAGCTGTATAAATAAATAGTAATGTAATGACATATATATCAATATATAATTGAATTAAAAAATGTATAAATAACACCTGCAGATGCAACTGCAAACAAAACTGAAACTTTTGTTTACTTTCTCCAAATAGAAAGTTTAAAACTCAACTTATTTCCTCCTCTGTCAAACACAGTTGCTGCCCGGCAACATAATTATGGCTGCACACACTGTGATGCCTGTGTGTGTATCGCAATCTTTAATTAGCTCACTGAGTATAAAGACCCCCGCACTCTTAATAGTACTATCACCGGTCCCGTCGGCGCCGCCCGATTAATTAAAGTTTTCATGAATACATGAAATGTGTTTGTTACTATTTTGATGAGCGGAGAAAAAAAAGCATCATACCTAATGGTGTGGATATGTCTTCAAAATAAAAAATGTATCCATTCACTTTCAACATCATACATATAATGCTACACATTAAACCCAATTAATTCAGAGACGGTTGCCATGGAGCTGTCGCTGCATCGTGATACATAGCCCCTGACCCCATAAGCGATGCTTAGCTCAGCGCCTGATGCGGCGGCGGCTCACCGGTCTTGTCGGAGTTGCACAGCAGGGTCTCCTTCTCGGCCCGGAGCGCCGGACTGGGGCCGTGCTTCATCCACGTCGCTATGGTGAACTGGTCCGTCAGGTTCTGGGGCACCACCCGGTCGGGGACGTTGGCCGCCTGCCGCCCGTCGAAGTGGTAGATGAGGTCGCTGTCGCGCCCGCTGTCCGTCAGCAGGGAAGCCGTCCAATTGGTGGAGGCGCTGGGCGTGGGGAGGAGGTCCGTGCTGCCTGACGCCGCGCCTGAATGGTGGAAAGAGTTTCAGAGTTTGGCGATCATTTCTTTCTATGTCGGTCTGTTCGTTCGCTCCATCTGTCTGTCTGTCGGTATAATTATCTGTCCGTCCAGCTAATTAATTATACACTCGAAAAGCCGCGAACAAGTTTCCAAGGCAACACCGCTTTAAATGAGAAAAAGGGAAATCAATATTGAGTGGACAGCTTAGTGAACTACATAGTTTGAAATGTCAAAAACTAATTTTCTACTTTAAATTAAAATGTTTCCTGATACCACTTCCTATTTTCTACTCTGTGCTTAGTTCTCTGTCTATCCGTCTGTCTCTCTCTCTCTCTCTCTCTCTCTCTGATTGCTTTTTTCTCTCCTTTCCTCTGCTTCTTTATTAGTCTTAATTTCTTTATTAGAAAATTTCACTCTTTCTCTTCCTCTTTTCCAATTTTCATCCCTCCCTTCCTCCCACTATCAATTTGCCCTCCCTCCCTCCCTCCCTCCCTCCCTCCCTCCCTCCCTCCCTCAGCCTCTCACCACAGAGTTTCTGGAGAGACTTCTCCGAGTAGGTCTCCCGGTCGCAGCCCTTGCCGATGTGGCTGGTCTGCAGCTCCACAGTGGCCCTGACGGAGGACAGGGGCCCGCCGCATGTCTCCAGGCGCAGCTTGGGGAACAGCTGCCTGCTGCCCGTCCCCGGCTCATAGTCCACCCGCTTGTTCCAGCCTGAGCATAGGGTATATGGAGAAGGTTAAGTGTATACAGAGTATAAATATCGTATACAAATATAGTGTATACACACTACAATGACTCTCGGGTTTCAACCAAAGACTGAAAAAAATACTGTAAAAAATATGACATCACCCATTGGTTCACACAAGACCGCAGCAGCAGAAATCATCCATATTTGGGGGCGGGAATTGAATGGCCGCCTCGCAGTAGTCTATGGCCAAAACTCTGAATTAATATTCAAATCTTAATAATGTTTTAATGAAATAAAACAAACAGGACCTACAGGAACTACATGTTAGTCGCATCCGCAAGGCCTTCACAAACAGGCGGTCATGGCTGCTTGGGTTCAATACAATGTTAAGTCATCCAAAAAAAATTAAAATATACAAAAAAAAATAAAAATACATTGAAAAATGTAGTTGTTTTTTTACCCATTATTTATTAGCCCAAACAACAGCATGGCCACTGTCAGTGTGGCGGTTAGGAGTGTGTCTTCATGTCACGTGTGTGCTTGAGTTTATTTATAACACTATAAATACTTTATTTATAACACTATAAATAAACTGTTGAGTACCACCGAGAGCCATTATGTGAATAGATCTGAACTATATCCTTTTCAGAAGAAGTGTCAGTCAGACTACCCATTAATACACATCCACTTGAGACATCAAATCAAAGATGCATACACATACATGAGCGCACATGTGTGTGTGTGTGTGTGTGTGTGTGTGTGTGTCTGCGTGTGTGTGTGTGCGTGTGTGTGTTGAAGAGTGTGAGCAGAAACATATCAAATCTTCTGGTCCTTGAGCTGAAGAAGTGCTGTGGAAAGACTAGGCTTTGAGAAATAGACTTAATGAGAGTGAGAGTGAGAGTGAGAGGGAGAGAGAGCGAGAGAGAGAGAGAGAGAGCGAGGGAGAGAGAGATAAAGACCTTTCGGGCATGTATGTTTATGAGGTCTGGATAGGTTACATGGTAATATGGGGCTAATCCATATTTGAATACCATAGGGATTGTCCCAAAGCAAAAAATGCAAAAAGGTGAAAAATTAAACAGAGGACACAGACCGTCCTCCATGGGCTCAGAAGAGCATCCTATGATTATTTTAAACGCATCATTGGATTTTGTATTATTCATACATAATAACTAGTGTGGTCTAAGTATTAACCCTTATGGCCTTTTTACGACCCAAATCATTATTTTCCATGCAACATTAATGAGGTTGTAAGCTGAATGCGCAGAGGGCTCTCTGATCCCACGACTGCATATTACTGGTTTGGGGAGACCATCTGAATTTGATGTATACGTATGTAAAGGAAGACATTTTTGCATATACAGAGTGTTCATATACCCGAGAGGGCTCTTGGGTCAGCGCTGTATGTCCAGAGAGCCCAATTCTCTGGCGGCCTTTCCTGAAAGCACTGTGCAATTTCAGGTCCCCACTTCCCTCTCTTTGGTATTTCTTTCTCTTTATTTTTTCTTTCTTTCCTCAGGAGACCTTGTTGAAATTGAGGTATGATTCATATCTGACGGCAGAATAACAACAAACATCAGCGACATACCAAAAAAAAAAGCCTCTGCTTCTGCAAGCTGCAGACTAGTTATGAAATGAAAATAACCCAAGAATGTAACTTGTGCACAATGTGCATAACTTCACCATAGAAATCTCATACAGGGAAGGCAATCTCCTAAATGTCTTGAGTGGTTGGACAAGATGCCAAAGTGAGATGCGTTCAGGGCATCACCGATATTAAAGCCCAGGTGGACCTTCTGATCCATCGACACCAAGTCAATAGTGACCTGTCCCTGCCTTCACGTCTCTCTATTGTCCCAACCCTGGGACTCCAGCCAGCAGCTTTCCTGAGGAGTTGATGAAGAAGACTGCTAGCCTAACCACATTCACTTAGCCCATTAGGTCTGGAAAGTCTGCCGTCGGCAGTGTTTGTTGCGGGACGGCATCAGTCAACCTTATTTTAGCTCGCAGCCAATTGGATTCAATCAGTCGGACCCGGCAATCCGGATGAAGTATATTGAAGTGTGGTATTTTCAGAGTAAACACCATGAGCGAACGTTAGCGCTACCATTTTCATTGAAGTAAAAACGTATTGCCTTTAAAAAAAAAAACTGCATAGAGCAGCAGCATAAATATCACTATATCCATTTTGTAAATAGAAATCTACAAAACTCACAACATCGGCACCTGCATGGAACCGCTGCTCATGTTTTATTGTTATTGTTATGTATATTTTTGCTTTCTTGTCACATTCTTTGTTGATTTCTGCTATCTTTGGCTTATTTGTGACTCTTAGTAATTTCATATTTTTCTTTCTAATGGTTACTACTTAGATGTCGCTTGCCTCACAAGAACTTGGCTGTCCAGAATGACCCTGTGTCAGACTGTACTTTTGACAAATAAAACACTTTTTTCGGAGCCAAGCTGGTTCCAGACTAATATCTCAAGGCAAAACCGAGGGGCGAGCTCGCGAGATTTAGGTTGGCTTCAGGAGGCTCACACACCACCTGATGGAAATGAACTAAAAACATATAACATATTGCTATTAGGTCTTTGGATGACATTCTCACATCTGTCTGTCATTGCTTGACATCCACGTGAATTCACTTTGTGTTAAATATTGTTTCAATCATTCCCAGCCGATGTGACGTGTCTCTTATTAAGATACAGATACAACCGTTGGGTTAGAGACGACAATGACCCCGGTGGTCTTAATGGTACCGGGTCCAGGCCTACTCTCCAGAGCCTTAGAGCAATGGAACCGGCCAGGCCAGCACTGTGGACTAAGTGTGGTTGACACACACCGTTGTTGACAGCAGTGACAGGCAGCTTTGCATAGAAAATGAGAACAAAACAAACATGAAGCCACGAGGAAGCTAGACGCCTAATGAATATGGAGAAGACTCTTATTGCTGTATTACTCTTAAAACAAGAACAAACACTTTGCCTGCCTTCATTTTTGGTGTTTTTGTTTTGGAGTTGCATCGTTCTTTTATTGTTTTCTCTCCCAATGCGAATTCTCACAATTTCTCGCTCCGCCCCGATTCCCCGAGATGGAGGCGTCCTCAGGAGACGCTGTCAGGTCTGGCAGCAGGAGAGACGGACTAGCGAGACAGTTGAGCCAGTGTAAAGCCCTGCAAGATCTGCCCGGCTCTCATTCTGCCCCCCCCACCCCCCCACCCACCCACCCCCGTCCCTGTCAGGTCCACACATTTACTACAGAGACTTTCTAGATATATGAGCGTTTGTCTTTCTCTTTCTTTTTTTTCTCTTTCGTTCAGTCTATCATTCTTTATTTCTTTTTTTTTTATATTACTTACTCTCTTTCTTGCGTTCATTGCATGACTTTCTTTCTTCCTCTTTCCATTAATTTTCTATTTCTCCCCTCGATGTCTCATATCAATTTGAGAAAAAAAAAAGAAGAAAAAAAAAAAGAATGACCTCGTTTCTTTTCGGTTTTTTTTCCACGAACACCATAGATGGAAGCACATTTCGTTTACCGCTTGTTAAGGAACAACAAACACCTTTATCTTTTTCGTGTGCAGTTACTCGACTCTGACCTTGCCAGCCGGATTTGCAGACGGGCTTGACGTCGATGTGCACCGCCACGCTCTCCTTGGAGCTCCTCTGGCCGCAGTCAAAGGCCATCACTGTGATCATGTAGCTCTGCTGCTTTTCGTAGCTGAGACGCTCTGTGTTCCTGATGTTTCCTGCGAAGCAATTGAAAGAGAATAAAAACAACCTTTGCTGTGGTTAAAGGTGCAGTAGGTATTAGATTTAAGAGCTATCATTTGAGTGTAATTTGTTAAAAGGGCAATGCCCAGCCGTCAGCTAATAGTGAGTGAAATCCTCTGAGAGAAGCTCAGTTGACTGCGCCTGCTTCTGTATACGAGACCATTTCGATTTTAGACTGCTCCCGGGCTCGTTTCTGATCAGTGCATTTCGTCCCTGATTGGTTCGGGGAATACATCTTGCCTGTCAATCACAGGTGTGTGAACACTTATCAATGTCGTAGGGAGGGGAGGAGGGAGCAGAGAGGGAGGGGATGTATTTTGGGTTGTTTATTTACAAAATCTTTCTCTGTACAACTCTCAAATCTTTAATTTGACTTAACCAATTAAAAATTTAATTGGTTAAGTGGTTGGCTAATGGTTAATTGGGGAATGGTTAAGAATATGTGTGTTTATTATTGAAACTCCTGATGAATGGTCTTGAAAATCACATCCTACTGAAATTAAATCAATCGCCAAGGTACAATTTGATATTGTTCAGGAGATCATCTGGCTATTATCTAGCTATTGGGAAATGTTTGCTTAGAAAATTAAAACTGATCAATTTTATGCCTTGTGAACAGATGAGTTTTTTAATCTATAGGCCTTCAAACTAGATTAAAAAAGGGTTGTTGAATCTAGATATTTCTCTCATGTAAATGGGGCCGTTGTGTCTCAACATTGTCAGATTCCTACATATCCTTAGTATCATTCTGTGTCTGCCACTGTCATTTCAATCTGTCACCAGACTCGCAAGGAAAAAAACATGTTTGTTGCTTGTGTGCAGAAGAGTGAGAAGAATTCCGGCTTGGCGGCATGAGGGGCTGTCACTCCTATAAATCCTCTCTGTGATTGGGGGGGAAGAGAAAAATCTGGGGAAGGAATGGAGAGGATGGGAGGAATGAGTGGAGAGGAGAGGAGAGGAGAAGAGGGAGGGTGAGGGGAGCTGCGGAGAGAAGAGAGGACAGAAAAGGGTGAGTCTTGAGGCTATAGAAGGGGAGGAGAGGAGAGGAGATTGACGTGGACAGACAGCAGAGGAGAGGGGTGATATAACAGGAAGCGAGATGAGGTCATGGGTTTGAGGCGACAACACAGAGGGCGGAGATGAAAGACAGAATGTGACAGGGAGGAAGACACAAGAAGAAGGAGAAGAATGACAATCGCAACTGGGCATGGAAAACAGCATGACAAAATGAGCCAAGTATGAAAAAAAACCCAAAAGAGCAGAGCAGGAAATGTCAGGAGAGGAGAGGGTGAGCGGGTCACAGCTTGACAGTTCGCTAACACACTCCTCCGAACACTTTGATCCTCACATGGTGTGAGCACCTGAAGGGGCTCATCCGCTGTACCATATAAATAGGTCCTGGTCCTTTTCTCAAAGACGATCTATGACATTGTGCTATCTTGGGAATACACTGAATACGCTGTGTTTTTAGGGTTTCTTTCTTTCAGAATAGTGCGTTGGAAATTAACTGAAATGAACTGAACCAGAATGCGTGTGTTTATTATGGCTGTGTTTGCAGTGCAAGTTTGAATTTTTGATTTGATTTTTCCTAGAAATCATCTGCACTTAAAAATAACTGACTGAAATAAATTTGAAAAATCTGAACATGTTTATAGGATGCAGATCACTCAACATGCGCCTCCAGTAATGCTGGAGATGGAGAGATTTGCTCAAACATGAAAATAATCCAATGTCTAAAGTATGCTTATACCCATAATCATAATCAAAACACCTGGCCAGCATCCAGGCCTGCTAACTCAAGGTCTTGAGCAGTAATTTATGGTTAACTGTAACTTTTGCAGGGTTTACTGTTTAAAATAAATGCAAATGCAAAAAAAGGTAATAAAGTGCTGTTAAATGAACGCACTGTTAAACGAAATGCCTCATTTCAAATTGCGCTCTTGTGAAACATTTGGCTAATGAAAACAATTTGCACAGCCAAAGTCTTGACTCCAATTTCAGTTTCATTTTAAATCTGGTTAATAATTTAACATATCCACTGTTAAAGGAAGCACAAAGAATAACAGAACAAAAGAAACTGTGGGTAAGAGTGGTTTCGCCTGACCCAGAAAGTCTCCATTAGGAGTTTCTCATACTTTTTGTGTGTGGCTGTATGCACTGAGAGGAGAAAGTGTTTTTTATATCCCCTGGAACTCATTATGGCGGCTTTAGTCGCCAGCCAGGGACCGGAGGAGCAGTTCAGTCTCAGTATGTTCTCAACAAAAAAACTTTCTAATACTTTCTATTCTTCAACATTTAATTCAATTTTATTGTATTCTCGACACTTTCTATTTCCGCCGTCTTTCACACGACTCTATCTGCCTGTTCGCCTGTTACAGTCTGTAATCGCACTGATGTTAAAATTGTATTACATTGTCACTGTTTAATTCTGTTTCCTGCAACGCAATCTCCCACCGAGCCTCCGCTTCAGCCCCCCCCCCCTCCTCTCCTCTCCTCTCCTCCGCTTACTTATTTCCGTAATCTCTGTCTTTTCTGTTGAATTTAACAAAGCCAGCAGTGGCCGGCGTCGGGGATGGGCACCCATAATGGCCGGCTGAAGAAATCGGTTGAAATCGTCTCTGTGCCGTACGCCATAGCACCGACAGAGCCTACAGTATAGCCCTCCTGAGACCCCTGTTCCCCCTGCAACACTGTCTCTGGGAAAAGAGAAAATATAGGCTACACACACTGTCCTCAAAACAAGAGAGGAGAAAGAGAGAGGGAGAGGGAGAGAGAGAGGTTGAATCGCGAGAGGAGGAGAGGGGAAGAGAAGAGGGAGGATAGAACTGATTAAAAGTAGGCCTAATTACAGAGATTAATATTACAGCGAGACCTGATTACACCCAGCATTACACACACGCACGCACGCACACGCACACACACACACACACACACACACACACACACAGCTCCCAAGTCTCCCATTAGTTTAAATTATATTACACCCAGACCAAACCAGTGCAAATATGGATGGCCAGCAAAAAGCCCCTAACCCGGAGTCCTTATCTGGGCAGCTTGTGCTCAGAATAGTCCTTGGTATTACACACATCTCTCACAAGATGAATCAACGCCTAGAGGAGATGCTTCTGAGGTGGATGCTGGTCACGATTGCTCTAACCCAGTGGATCAAATACTAACGGCGTGTCAATTCACATGTACTCTCTACTGTCTTCTTCCTTGATGCATGTAGGACTAAATCCAAACGGTCGGAAAGACGCAACGTGAGTCGCTCTAGATGTTCCTGAGAATGTGAACGGCTCGTAGGATCGAGGGAAACAAACACAGCTAAATAGGACAAATTAATGAATTTACTGAGACCTTATTTATGCCAACCAATGTGTCTCGTTTTAGTGCAATCTTTACCGCAATACTGGTCTTTAAATGAACAAAAAAACAAAATAAATGCATGTTTATAGAGAATTAATTTAATTACTTAAATGAGACCTTATGACACCCACCGCGGTGTCTAATGTGTCTGGTCTTAGCGCCATGGCAACCGCACTGGTCTGTAATGAACTGCCAGGGGAGGTTAAGTTCAAGAACTCTGTCTTCCCTCTCTCTCGCTGTGTGTGTGTGTGTGTGTGTGTGTGTGTGTGTCTCTCTTTCTCTCTCTCTCTCTCTCTCTGCTCAGCCAATTGATATTCCCTTTTTAGAATCAAATTCAGTGTGGGTTTTTTGCGTGTTTATCCCATGAGTCATGCTCACATCTTTTGACTGGACCTCAGATCTCACTTCCACACAAAGCTAAAGGTACAATTACACTATCAAATATTTAACTAACTGGAATGTTAATGTTGTTTTGCACCATGGCCCGGGTGAAAACTTGATTCTGATTGGCTGGAGGGGTGTTGATCAATTTTCGATAACTATGACGTGATTGTAACATAAGCAGTCTTATCACCGGTCTAAATGAATGCGCTAAATGAAACGTTAATAACTGTCAACTTGGACCGGACTCGGATGGGACTACATTACTAAGATCGTCTCTATTTACTGACTAATAAGGTAACATCTGCATGCCGTTACTAAGATCGTCTCTATTTACTGGAGTAATAAGTTAACGTCTGCATTCCATATGAATCTCATGTTAACTGATTAATTCCAGGAAGTAATCAGACACATATATTTAATTTGCCGTTTGTTTCCAGGAACACCGAAAGTAATTGTAATTTTGAGACAGAATTACCCCAAAATATAAATCAACACCCTTATATTTTTAATGACTCGCAAGTGGCCATGGTATAAGCGGGATAATCCACTCTGAATAAAAATAATGCACTTTGTGGAGGCAAACCCTTTCTTTTGCGTCGTGCATTATTTTTCGATACATGCACACCTCGTTGTGGATTATCCCTTACTTATGCAACAGTTAGTTCTGACCAATTCATCTGATTGGACGAGAGGCATCCCATGAGTGCTGATATTCAGTATAACAGCACTGGGACTTTTAACTACACATGTATCCCTCCGCTTTACAGCTGCTCTAATAACCGTTACTCGTTAACTCTTATTTCACTGGTTGCACAATAAATGGAAACATACAGCTAAATGTGCTAAATGATACAAAAACCCTGGCCTGTGGTAACATGTGTAGACCTACACAAGTAGCAAGCTAGTGTGCAGGAAAATGTTTGTGTTGCTTGGCAACCAAGTCCAATCCAAGTTCAGTTGCAGAACTATTTGTGTCGGTGGAGCCAAATTAATGGTTTAATAAACAAATCATAATATGTTCGCTTATCACTGTCAGCTAATAAATGGCACTTGTAGAACAGTTTAACTGTATAAAAGCAATATCACACTCGAGGTTGTGCTGTTGAATATCAGCATGGCTGTGCTATCAGCACGTCGGCAACCTGCATGATTTTTCTTTGAGTGCATTTATTGCCTTATTGAAATGTCCTGATGCAGATATGGTCACCATTTATTTGTGTTCAATCAGGGTGCTGTTCAAAGTAAAATGGTATTTGTTTTCAAGACATCCGTTTTTGACTCCCCATGAAAATTCATGATTTGGTTTTCTTAAAATGTACATCCAAGGCCTGGCAGTATGGTTCCAGGATGCTCAGGTTATGTTGGAGACCATCAATGGTTGGGGAACACAGAATAATGTCATCTGCATAATATATCTAATCTCTGTGTCAAACAGTGTGAGGTCAAGAGATGCAGTGCAACCGGTCTGCAAGTTAATTTATATACAGGTTGAATAATGTAGGACTTGTACATTCTGGCGTTTGATTTCATTTTCCCAGCACATTGGTTGTGTTGGTACATACATTTGATAAGATCATATACCTTACCACTCAGTTCACTTTGTAGGATTTTTTAAGAAAAGTCCTTCATGCCAAATGGGATCAAAGGGTATTTTTAAATCGATGAAACAAGCAAATATTTTCCCTCCCTTTTTTGGTGAACATGTATTAATTACAGTGTTTAAGGTGTATGTATGATCGGAGGTTCGGTAATTTGGAAGAAAGCCAATTTACTAGGTATTTGTTTTTCTTAAATAAAAAGGATCGTAGTATCCTGGAATTCAGGATACTACAGAATGTATTTCCAAGGTTGCTGCTGACACAGATCCCTCTGTAGTTATTACGGTCTAATTTATTTCCATATTTATAGATTGGGAGAATTCAGCCCCTGGTTCCAGACATCAGGAAAGCAGTCAGCACCACATTGAACCGTCAGCAACTGCAGTTTGCAGCTCAGGGGTACTGGTCTTCAGCATTTAATTTTTAACACAACCGTGCCACACGTTTTTATTTAATTAAAGGTTTTCAGTTTGTCTGTTAACTCTGTTTGTGTGATTGGTAATCTAATGGATTGGATGATTCAAGGTTGTCTAACTTCGTTTGAATTTCACTTTGATTTCGGTTTAGATCTTCAGGTGGGATACTTTTGGTCATTAAAATATTTTTTTCCCCAAATGTCTCCATCTTGTATTGTTAATTGTTGTGGCTTTGCAGTTTCTAAACTATTCAACATGTCTCAGAACTGACCCTGGTCTACTGCATTTTCCATCTCCTGAAGCGTTTTGTTGGTGTAGTTGAATTTATTTTGTCTAATGGTCTGTTTATACGGTTTACACTTTTAGAGTTTCAAAGTATTCCTGTTGTAGTGTTGAGTCATGTTGGTGTCTGTGCTGTCTTTCTCATTTTTACAGAGGTTTTCTGTTTACCGTTTCGATGGTGAGGTTGTTTTTCCAAGTTTTGCATTTAATGCAGATTTTTGGAAGATGTTAAGAGTTATTTTGATAGTGCGAATTGTTGAATGTGTTGATTGCATGTTTTATTTCATTAAAATGTAAAAGGTGTATACATTGTTCAGCTGTTTTGAGCCCACTTGTATGACTGGTTTCGATCATACAGATCACTGGGCTGTTTCTTAACAGTATCTCTGGTGTGTTTTCTCAACTAAATATTTATCTGGCTGTGATCTGAAAGGGGGGTTTGTGCTCCGAAAGTCAAAGCATTGAATGAGGAGGGGTCCATGTCTGAGATGGCACTACACTTGTCCCAAGAGCTGAACAGTAGGTGAAACGTCCCAAACTGTCCCCTCTGATCCTCCCATTTATTTATATACAGGCCTGAGGCGCTACAGAGATGCACTAACTCCTTCCCATTTTTGTTCATTGTTTTGTCAAGGGGTGTTCCTTATGGCTGTGGGTGAGGGGGTAAGGAGTGACTGTCTGAATATATATTTATCTCCTGTGTGGTCTATACAGTCAGGTTCTGAACCTGTTTGTGCGCTAAAGTCCCCACACAACAGTATTTTGCCGTGGGCTTGAAAGTGTTATATCTGGTGTGTAGAGAGCTGTAGAGCTCTTCTTCATGGTATGGCGACTCTGATGGAGTGGTGTATACTGCACACAGATATACATCTACCTCCATCTATGCGTTTATTTATTCTTAGACAAATTAGGTTTTTGCTTTGTTTTACGGCTGCGATGTGTTTGGCGAGATCAGCTTTGAGCCAGATCCCCATTCCTCGTGAGTCTCTATCATGTTGCACTGTGCTCAGCTGGGATTTCACTGTAGCCTGGAGGACACCGAGTAAGTGCATCCCCAAAGTGCCCTGAATATACCAAAAGCTTATTATGAAAGATTTCACACATTTGTGTGAAAATAAATCAATTCAAACCAAAACACAAACGAAACAAAAACGGACAAAAGACCAATCTGGTGCAACCACTTTACAGGATAATTAATACATTTGGCTGAGTGGGGCAGGAGGGTGGGATATAGGATGGGCTGCAGAAGGGCGTGGCGCTGTAGGGGGGGGCGTGGTGCTGTAGGGGGGCGTGGTGCTGCAGGGGGGGCGTGGCACTGCAGGGGGGCGTGGCACTACAGGGGGCAGTACTGGGGGCTCCCCAATGTGTCCTAGTAGGACCACCAGGGCTTTTGGCTTGGCTGGTTTGTCAGTGTTGGGCTCTGTGTTAAATAGGGGTTGGGCAACAGGGAGGGAGTCTGTGTCTGGGTGTCAGGGTCCACCCAGAGGTGGGTGAAGGCTGTGGGAGGGGGGGGGGGGGGGGGGGGGGGGATACTGGTGTCGGAGGGAGCTGGTGGTTTGGCAGGGGGGGGAGAGAGGGTAGGTGTTGTAGCTGGGCGGGGATAGATGACAGCTCTTCTCCTAGCCTTGCTCCCTAATCTCCTGTAGCGCTCTGCTGAAGCTCAAGTCTCTGTTGGCTGCCACCTCCTTTATTTATAGGGCCCTGTGCTCGTAGGGGTGGTGCTCTCCTCCTCCAGCTCACGCATTGCCTGTGTCAGCCGACTGAGTCTCCTCTGGGTCTCGGCTCTGTGGTGGTTTCCTGGTTCTCCCTTCTCAGCTCTGCCATGGCCGCCTGGCTGCCCTGCTTCAGCTGTTGGAACTCATGTCTCAGCAGTTGGGTGGTATCAGACTCAGCTAGCCTGGGCAAAGTGAGCTCCCTGAACTCAGTGAAGTCCAGCTCCAGGCTCTTGAGCTGGACTTCTTGTTGGAGGAGCTTGGGGGGGGTGATGGAGGGGCGGGGCCACTGTGTCATCCTCCTCTTCCTGTTCTGATGCTGTGACTCCTCCTACAGCCCTGCTGTGGGTACTAGGTCGGTCTCTCTCAGCTTCTGCCTTCATCTTGGGGATGAGTTCCTCAAATAAGTTGAGGCTTGCCCCAATTCCCTGTATAAGCACTGTACCTTTTTTTAGTATATAGGTAGGTAATATAGGTAACAACAGGTTGTCTGTGTCTAGGGTTTCACCCTGACATACAGTCTCTCTCTCTCTCTCTCTCTCTCTCTCTCTCTCTCTCTGTGCCACATGTCTTGTACATGTTTATTTAAAGCTAAATTCAGTTTTCAGTTGTGCTAACACGTTACCCTTTGATCAGTAGGCATTAAGGATGCTCTTTGAGAGCATCGGAGAGCGAGCGACGATGAGTTAGTTAATGTGTTTGGAGGACAACTGCAGATGCGTTTTTTTTTTTTTTATCCATCATTAATCTCCATTCATCTCAGGGCACTGAGATTCACTGAGAGTGCACTCTCATAAAACACACACACACACAGAAACACACATACCATTGCGGTCTATGGCGAATGGCGTTCCCGGGGTGACGATGTCGTAGTTGCAGATCTGGCTGTACTGTGGAGAGCAGTCCTGGTCCCAGGCTTCAACCTGCAGCACAACCAGCCTTTCAACAACCACATATTGCTAAAATACTACTATACCAGGCATAATATGAAGCTGCATATATTCCCTAGGGCCTCAGAACAAAAGCTATATGTACTTAGTATATATTTAGCCATTTTGCTTAGCACATATTTTTCTATTTATATTTCTCTTTTATTCAACGTGATTCCCAGTTTGTTTTTCCTTTTCTTTGAGATATCAAACCACTGAGGAGCAGGCATAGGGGTTTTGCTGAAGAATGCCTACAGGGACATTGGGGGTTCAAACCCAACTATAGTGTGGTTGTGCTGATTTATCATTTTGTTAACTCTTCCAGCTCCGCTCGCGTAGCAGACAATAGTGAAGCGATAGAAGAGAGAGAGAGAGAGAGAGAGATGTGAGGCACCTGCAGGATGCTGTCGTAGATGCGGCCTTCTGTCACCGACGCCTTGTACACCGACTCCCTGAAGGCGGGCGAGAACTCGTTGACGTCGTCCACCTGAATGTGGACCACCGCCCTGCGTGGCAGACGACAGAGAAACCAACCATCACTAGGCAGAAGGCGTTAATACCCACAGTATTAAGAGTCATTTGAGCAGACGGTTGTATTCAAAGTGACTTAACAGTGAATTCAGATGCATGTCAGTAGAGCTGACATTGGGGATCAAACCCAGAGCCTTTCGGCTGTTTAGTCAAACACCCTCCAAGCCACTATACCCACTACCCTTTCCACTGATATATCGATTATTCTTTTTTTTTTGTACCTAGCAAGTGGCAACAACAACCAAATACCAGAAAGTTTGCGTGTACATAACATAACAGTTTTGGTGAGGTATTCAATTGGTCATTCTGTGCTAAAGTGTATGTTTTGGTGCTATTGAATTACCATAGTATTACTTCATTACGTATACAACATGCTACGTAGCTAATTCCTTAAGAACGCCATTGTGTCGATTATCATCATTATTATTATTATGTACAAACACCGCTGTTACACGGCATGGAAACAAGATGAAAGGTTGCTGATTCGCAGCTCAGCTTAAACATAGTAGTGAAGAAGTAAGAGTGGCTGCAAGCTGTGATGATGATAGCTTATTCCTGGCTTAGCAGCTCAGATTGAAAAGCTCCCTCCGCTGACCTCATTTGATGCTAAGTCCTGCAGGTGCTAATGAATAACATTCGGTCTTGTTATCGCCGGTGATAACCGCATGCCACTTATCCTCGTGCAAACGTGCCGTCGCAGGAACCCGAGAAAGGTAGAAACCTGAAAGACCTCCAGCCCCTTGTTATCTATACCTGGTGTGTGTGTGTGTGCGTGTGTGTGTGTGTGTGTGTGTGTCTCTCTCTCTCTCTCTCTCTCTCTCTCTCTCTTGCAAACACACACACACACAGCTCCTAAGCAATCATAATGTAGCTAGCCATCTAATAGCACATAGTGGCAGATAGGGATGATCTCTGCGCTTATCCTGCCCTCAGGAATACAGTGGCCCTTCCTTCCCTCCTTTCATCTGTCCTTCCCCTTCTTCACTCTCTCCTTCCTCCATTCCTTCCTTTATTATTCCCTCCCTCCCTTTCTCTTCCTTTCCCTTCCACCCTTTCCTTCCCTCCCTCCTTCCCTCTCACACTGCTTCCCTCTCACCCACCCTCACTTCTTTCCTCCCTCCCTCCCTCCCTCCCTCCCTCCCTCCCTCCCTCCCTCTCATCCTCCCAAAAACCTTAGCCCAAACCCACCACACCCCAGACCAGACCATAATGGGAAGCCCGGCCCAATTTCTTTTTTCGCCCTTCGCTCACTTGTGGGATTTCTTCCAGTCGGCCCCGCTGGGGCCCGCGCCACAGTCGTACGCCTGAATGACGAAGGTGTACTCCTTCTGGGTCTCGCAGTCCACGGCGCCGCTGGCCCTCAGGAGGCCCTCGCCCGAGGTGCGGTTCAAGACCACCGCCTCGAAGGGAGCGTCCTGCCCGTGGATCTGAAAAGCACATATCTCCCCTGAAAGAGAGAGAAAGAGGGAGAAGAGAGAAAACGCTGTGTTTTAATTACAAGCCAATTTTTTTCATGTTGTGATGCTGTCAATTTGTTGTGTACATGTTGTACGTGCTGCACAGGTGAAAAACAAACAAATTACATTGGCAGCTTTTATTGTTCAAAACAACATTTAATCAGCAGTATTGCACCTATAGAGAGAGAGAGAGAGAGAGAGAGAGAGAGAGAGAGAGAGAGAGAGGGAGACAGAGACAGAGATATAAAGGAACTGATTGAGAGCTATTGTTATATTAAGGGGAAATTTGTATTCGACACCGAAGCCTTCGCTGATTTCAATACACAAGACTGTGTTGAGCTCTTCAGGGGGAGCCCATGATTAACACTCATCTAGAAAAAGGCCGTGGGCGATTTGAAAAGCATGTATCAAGAATAAAAAATAGACATAAAGGGAGGAAACCGACGCTGACGCTGATGATGATGATGATGATGATGATGATGATGATGATGATGATGATGATGATGTGAAGTGAGCCCATTCACGACCAAGTAAATGAAAACATCTCTCCAGCATGTCCCCCTCGCCCTTCATATGCAATCACAGAGGACACCAGACACCTGATGATGATACAGTTTCTTATCTCGCTGAGAAATTATAATTCAGTTACAATTTGTTCGTATTTTGTTCAGTAGTACAGTGTGTACTCTGTATTTTGAGTGTGTGAGTGTTCGTATGTTGTATGTGTGTGTCTATGTCTACATGTGTGCCTGGATGTGTGTGTGTATGTGTCTCTATATGTGTCTCTATATGTGTGCCTGTGTGTGCATGTGTGTGTGTGTGTGTGCGCCCGTGGCGATGTGCTTTGTAACCGAGGGGTCATCCACTCCCTCATCCACCGGGTGAGTGCTTTTTTCAGCCATTCAGACTTTCGCCGCCGGTCAGAGGAGGCGCTACTTTAGTGCGGGAAGTCTCTCCAAGCGGAGCGTGGGAACAACTCCCCACCACCACCACCGCCGCCACCACCACCACCCCCCCCCACCACAACAACAACAACTACAACAACAGCAGTAGCAGTTGCAGCCCGACTGCGTGATAAATACCCCTCTGTGTGCTCAGACCTCACTGGCAAGCACAGATAAGACAAAGTTCACCCTCAAGCAGCAAGCAACCCTCAACCGGCTCCTCTTTTTTCCCCATCTCGTTACGTTCTGCCACGCGGCACATTGCTGCTGCTCCGGCTCTCTCTTCCTTTTAACCCCGGCACCCTGCCTCTCCACACGGGGGTGGAGGAACAGAAGCGGCAGCGGCCTCACAAAACAAGCACCGCAGCCACAACACGCTAGCCCCCCCTCCTGAATGTGTGCAGCCGACCTTGCTTTCAGGTTGCCTGGCCCTGGGTATTATCTCCGGCAAAGGCCTGATGGGGGGTGGGGTTGGGGATAGGGATGAGGAAGGAAAATAATAACACAAACACACAGGGGGGTAGTGTTGGATGGGTGTGATAAGCGTATGTTGTACACACACACACACACACATGTACACACAAACACACACACACATGTACAGCAGCACACACAATAAAATATTATATATACACACTTAAGCGTGTGTGTGTGTGTGTGTGTGGAGTCCAGGCGAAAGCACTTTCCACTTAACAGTTGGAAAATGGACACAAATCCATTTTCCGCTCCATCTGTTATGGCAAATGCATTTTTCTGGATTACATTTTAAAGGGCCACCTAACAGGGTCACAGAATTAAACGAGATAGGAACAGCAACGGAGGGATATAGCCAAGCGGAGAGAGCGCACGTGAGAGAGAGAGAGTGAGAGAGAAAGATAGAAAATGGAGGGAGAGAGAGACAGACAGACAGACAGAGAGAGAGAGAGAGAGAGAGAGAGAGAGAGAGAGCATGGGGGGCTAAAGTGACTTTCCAATGGTGATGACAGAGGGACTTCCGTGTCAGCAAAACGGCTGTATTCATCTGTACACACACACACACACACACACACACACACACACACACACACACACACAAACGACACATTCGACACATACGACAGACACACACACACACACAGGACACCCAGTTTCATTGGTTAGCCCTTGGAAGTTGCCTACTTCGGCAGCACATTTGAATGAACTCTAATCTCTTGGCCTATATACCAGAAGGGGATGTTATATGTATGTCAAAATGCATACATTATATTTCTGGTCTCGTCAGTTGGCCGGCCGGATGCCGGGGCTGGACAGGTAATTGAAGGCGTCAGCAGAAAACGGTTTTAAAAATAACCGCCATGAAATGTTGGCCGCTTGACGTCCGGCAACCAAACAGCAACTTAATGGAAAAGACACGCATAACAGGTGAATCATGCAGCAATGCCACATATTTATCATTTGTTATTATGAATGTGTGTCCGCAGGGTAATTGGAGTTGACAGATTAATTTCAGGTGCATATATTCTAAAACTTCATTCAACTATGCTTCGGTCGACCCTTCAGTCTGACTTTTTTTTTTTTTTTCACCGGAGGTTGTTCCTCATTGGTTGCTGGGTGGCACCTGTAGCCAATCAGCATCATCGGGGATTCTGAGGACCTTGTTGCACTTAGCGGCGCTCTTGTTGCTATTTGGTTAGCAGGCGGGAGCAAGTGCCATCTGTCCGAAGAACAAGGATCGATGGAACGAAGGATGCAGACAGACGTCTGCATCCTTCGTTCATTCAGAGAGAGGACATTCTGGACGCTTGTCAGGTCCTCTCAGTTTCTAAACTTTTTTCTATTAAGGGAGTCAGGTTTAAAGACCCACTTTAATTTACCAGAAATGTTCATTTAAAAACTGTTTGTTGTTTGTTGTTCTGACCCGGGCTAACCCTCGAGCAAATTATCTTTCTTGATTAACGAATATACGTTTCACTTTTATTACGCTGCTGTTTTTCACGAGCCGTCAACTCCGATGACTTTGTTGCTCACCTTCTGAGGACGCCTTGGGGAATTAGGGAATTAATATTGTTTATTTAATTTCGGGATACATTTTAAATAAACACAACGATATTATCAAACGTGGCAATCAACCTACCTGCAGGCAAGGTCAACCATCGTGCCTCCGATGTGCTGTTAGGAACATTTGTCCGATTTTAAAGCTCTCACGGTTTTCTCTGCGCGGCCGTGAGTCATGACGCAATGAAGCCAAAACCTTATCGGAAACCTTATCTGAACCCGTCGGCTCCCAAATGGGGAAACAGATGACTCGAAATTACAACAGAAATTCATCAAGTCCTCCGGTTGCTTTCCATCTGCTTCCTCTAAGTGTGTGTGTGTGTGTGTGTGTGTGAGTGTGCATATGTCAAAGTTTGCTGGCAGGGTGTGAAAAAAATGTGTTTGTGTATGTGTGTGTGTGTGTCTTCATGGATGGATAAGTAGAAGAGCAAAGCTCCAGATACTGAGGGGGGGGCGGGAGAGTGGTGGTGATTAAAGTGTGTCTCAGTGGATCCCTCTCGTTCCTTCTGCTGTCTCTTCACGGGTCGCGCTCTCATTCACCCCTTGTTCCCTGCCTTTTAATTACTGACCAGACTATCCAACCCCCCCCCCACTCCCTCCCTCCCCTGCTACAAGGCTTGCATCCCCATGCGCAGGCCACAACACGTGTCCTCCATTTGTACAACACACACACACACACAGGTTGTGGGTTCGAACCTCATGGGTGGTGCCGAGCCAAGGATGCAGCGACGGTGCCCTTGCAAAATTGTGTCAGGGAGAGCTTGTTTTGGTGGAGCATTTGCTAAATTTAAAATGGCTAAATCCCTGCAAAAGAAAACGCCACATATAACATTATTGCACGGTCCAAATGTTTGTAAAAACTTTCTAGCGTGTAGGTCGCTGGGGGACTTTGAAAAAACGGTAACACGCAGATAAGCGAAAAGGGAGGAGAATGCAGATTGAAATAGTCGCCAAATGGCAGGCTTACACCAACAACCTACAGCCAGTGAGTCAGACTAGTATGACCTTGACCCGTTGTGAGTCACTTAGGATTCAATTCAAAAGCAAGCGGCTTTGAATAAAAGTGTCTTCCGAATGGCTCAACGGACGGGATTGACACCTTACTGAATGATGCTACATGTTAACCTGATGATTGACACCTTACTGAATGATGCTACATGTTAACCTGATGATTTACACCTTACTGAATGATGCTACATGTTAACCTGATGATTCACACCTTACTGAACGATGCTACATGTTAACCTGATGATTCACACCTTGCTGAATGATGCTACATGTTAACCTGATGGCGACAGATAGACGATAGGTCAACAGACCCGAAGACTTGGAGGATCTGCTGTTAGGGAGCTGAGGATCAATTCCAGCAGCCAGGTTCATCTTTATATTTTAGACAGAGTATATCTCAAAACAAATTAGACATTTTATTGCAACAAATGGTTCCAGGGGTTATTTTTATGGCGGGGAAGCGCCATTGTTACTGTTGTTGTTGCTGAGGTGTTTTGTCAGTGAATCCAAACAGTTGGTAATGATTCTGCTGGGAGCACTGAAAAATCGGTAATGATTCCCGAGAAGCCAAAGCCCAGTCCTGTTCGCATGAGGCAGACGCATCATAAATCACAGTCTTTACTTGAAATATAGCAGGGCCAAAAATAGTGGGCTAGGTGGGGATGAACAATTGCAGAGGACGAGAAGAATGTGAATGGTCTCGGTTATAAAGAGCCCCCATCCGGATGCTCGGGTTTGATTGGATGCTGTCACACTCATAATCAGTCCATTAAGGAGCCAATCAGATGACGGGCATGTGACTTCTGGAACTTCACGAAGTTGTGCCTTTAAGGCGACGATGCTTCGTCTGACTCTTCAAACCAATTATGTTTTGAAGAGTCAGATCTTTGATCACCTGAAGGCAATTGGAGCAAATGTAGCATACATTCATAGGACATGGTGGGAAGAGTAGATGTTGTAACATTGGAAATTATAACAAAAAAGTGGCAAACGACCAAAGCTTTTGAGCAGCGGTGATAATCTTTGTTTGCCGCATCGGTTGGCCCACGAACATCGGTGGCAGCGAGAGAGCGCCAGCGTGGATTTGGTTTTTTCATGTTTCAAAGATTATATTACGAAATTCACGAGGATGCATTTAAATGCAAATTACAAATACAAAACAGATGAAATACTCAAATAATATCAAATACTTTTAGTACTGTGGATATGTGACACCTTCATTCCCGTCTTAGATAACGCATTGCTTAACTTTGCTTACACTGTTATCTCTTGCATGGTTGTACATCTTGTCAAAGACGGGACATAAAATGCACAGAGGCCAAGACATTTACATAATGATCCTGTGCTCCAGAGCCCATGAGCCAAACTAAATACGGAGAGGAGGCAGAAGAGGAGGAGCAGGGAATGTGTGAGAAGGATGATAGAAAAGGAGAGCAAGGGAGAAGGCGTTTAGAGCCTCCTATAAACCCACTGCATGTTGATTCAAAGGGGATTTTCTGTTCCCCGAAGGGTTTTGGTAGAGTGACTACGAAATACATTGGCTGGCGAAACGCTTCATCGCTGGATAAGGTGTCAGTCACATTATCTTTGGCGGAATTCAATTCACTGCTCCCTGAGATATGATCCTATTGAAACACTGAAGTTTGCCCCGTTGGCGTATTTTGTAATTACAGCGTATATGCAACTCAAAAAAAGGCCACCAATTTTGATTAAGAATGTGTTGAAGTCAATGCAGCAATGAAAGGCTTAGAAGATAGACGTTAACAACACAAGGAAGATCTGTTCAGGTGAAATGGGCACCCACATACTCACCCACTCTGAAACATGCATATGGCTTTCTATGCATACACACACACCCCCCCCACACACACACACACACACATACACAAGCTTGACACAGTCAAAGGAGCCCAAAGGCACCGTCCAAATTATTTACAGAATACCTCCAACTACAACAAAAAAACATTTTAAGTAGGATTCATAGGGCAGGGTATATGTGGGCATATGTGTGAATGCCTTTACTTTGTGAACATGTTATAACACAGGATTTGGAAGTCTCTGATTGGTTGAAATAGGCACAGTGAGTATCTGATTGGTCGCTAGTGAGTCTTTTGTTTATGCACAACCGCTAAAAAGGTGAATTATTCTTGTGAATTTATTTCTTGTTTTGCAACTTTGGCACATTGACGACAGGGCTTGAATGGCCGCCTGGCACCAGCCTATGGCCGAACTCATTAATATTTAATACTTAATAACTTTTTGAATATAATTTTCAACCAGGACTTCGCAAAATACATAATATGAAGATGAACTAACCACTGAGATCCGAACCGAACAAAGAGAAAATAGATTGGCTTTGTATTGAAAGAATGAAATCAATATTTCTTCCCTTGACTTACAATGGTGGCGGAAAGGGCTGGACTGGGACGAAAAATCGTCCCTGGCATTTTGGCCCAGACCGGCCCACCGCAATCGATCACACTGGGGTTTAAAGAAGTGATTGGGCCAGCCTAGTGCCAATTAAGAAAAAACAATGGGCCGATCTACCTGATAAGGGATCGGCCCACCAATGGGGTCGGTCAAAAAACAACAACAAAAACAGCTGTGTCGGCCCAAAAGACATGTCGGCCCACCGGGAAAGCGCCCGGTCTGCCAGATAGCCAGTTCAGCCCTGGTGGCGGATCGCTCTGCATTCACCAACCTACCGCAAACCGCATAAAGGCAGTTGGATGAACTACATGCTAGTCTCTCCCCTGCATGAGCCTCACAAACACTCAGACGGTTAAGGTCGGCCGCGTGCTGGGTTCAAACAGGCATGGGGAGTTCAAAGGAGACGGTGAGTAATTCATCAGGAACCAGGCGGACTCTTCCAGATTGTCAGCCCCTTACTAATTGCATTGGGGAGCGAGTGGAGCCATGCAATTGACCCCCTGGGTGGCGAATGAACTGATTCACGAAGCTGGGGACCTGCCATTGTACACATACCCACAGACATGGGTGCACACACACACGCACACACACATATGCAGACACGCACACACACACACAGACTGAAATGTGCACACACATACACAAAACACACACACACACTGTAGGCTCTATTCACGCGAAGCCGCTGATAAGGTGGACAGAACAATACCAGGCTGGGGTGAGAAGTCGATACCTGCAGACAAGTCACGTTCATTCTGCCCTGTAGCTATGGTGATCTGCCATGTAATTAGCGTTAATTGCAGCCAGTGTTTTCGCGGCATCGGAGGAATTAGAATTCATGGAATCGGACCGCCGCGGCGAACGTTGCCCGCGTTTAATTGAATCGGAAGGGGTTTTCACGTGTGTGACTTTAAACGCTTTTAAATGACCGAGAGCTCACAACGAAGCCGGGTGTGAGAATAGGTCAGTAAGGAGGCAGGCTCACGGCGATAGCCTGCTCCATGGAAGTGTAGAGAGCGTAGGGGCTTTTATTTTGCTTTCCTTCAATGAGCAAAGGAAGCCCCAGGAAATGTGACATCATGCTGTTTCGCCGGAGATAACTGGCCTGAGCAGGTTGCCGGGCAGATTGAAGGTAGACGCGGCGCCAGCAGGAGATTCAGACAAGACGTAAGAAGTGAAAGATGGGTGTGAGAGTCGGGAGAAATAAATAGGCGCCAGCGTGAAAGACGGACAGCGTTGGGAACGACAAAAAGAAAACATTTCGATAATCTTCCAGCTCCCACTTTGTGTGTTTGTTGTTTGTTTGTGTTTGTTTCTGTAAATCTTGACAAATACGACTGCCTGTGACCTTTTTGTTATTCCTTGTTTACCGCTTGGTTACAAATAATCTCTAAATAATTACTCCTTTGGGCTGAAGTTTAGTTGCAACATTTCAAGAACTTTAAGAGAGAAGATTTCATAAAGCCACTTAACAGCCGTGAAGTAAAGTAAGTTACAGCGAGGGTTGAGGTTTTGTAGATATCGCTGGTTCCGGTAGTCTAAATATCCATTGGCCTACTTCTTAAAGTCAATATTCATTCCTCATTGCACAGCATTCAGTAACCGTAAGCAATGATGAAAAAAAAAATGTCCACCATTAATATTTAATTGATCACAGCTTTGTTTTTTTACTTAGCTTAATTAATAGAAATGCAACCTTGCCGTCATCATCGTTCATATGAATATACAGTATAATGCCTTCTGAAACTCCAACTGTACAATTTTCCGGTTAATTCGGGGGTACCCTTCTGGGGGAGATGGCGCCAGGCCTGGGCCAGGAAACCAAAAAACTGATCCAAACCGTTACGGAGATATTCTGCCGAAGAAAACTAATTCGCTTGAGTGGGTGAAGCTTTCAGAAGGGGATTTTAATCTGTGTTATTTCCACAGAGGCCAGTCTACACGGTACTGATTTGAAACCTTTACATACACTTTTTCCAAGAATGTTAAGTCAATTACACGCTTACAGATCCCACCTCCAGCAACATGATTGGGTCGAAAACAGATGAAGTAAGAGAAAGTGAAACGCCCCGTTCGCCCAGATCTGAGCCCGCCTGCTATCAGACTACATTGTTGCCCTCTGACGCACCGCCACTCAAACGCTTCGCCATCTTGCCCTCCGCATAATCAGCTCCCTGTCTCACGTCTCCCCCCCTCACCCCGACTCCTTCACCACTCCGCCCCCCCCCCCCTCCGCTGCCGCCACTTCCACCACGGCTGTCAGAAGCAGGTTCTTTAACATGCCATACATTCAGCATTCCCAGCATGCAACACGTGTCCCAGGGGAGACACTTCTACTTCACTAAGAGCGAACGTGAATAATGGAGCATCCCCCCTAAACAACACGCCACGGCGTCTTACCGCACAACGTTGGTTTTTGCGGTTGTGTTGCTGTGTTGTTATCTTCTCACCTTTCCTCTTTTTTCACAGTTTGGTTAAACACACACACTACATGACAGGCTTACTACCACCGGGGTTATTGAGCCATTCGGTTCTGTTCTCGACAAAAATGAAGGAAATCATAAAAACAACATAAATACAATGCACTACCGTCATTACTCCTACAGTAGTACTACCACAACTCACTGGTGACAAAATATGAGCGTGGCTGAGATTGACGTATGGTGTTCGGTCAATGAGGTCACTGGTACCTTGGTGCTGCTGGGGCAGAGTAAACATTGTGCCATTCAACATGTTTCCCTTACAGAGCAGAAGAGGGCATGGACTCCTTGCTGTCGTATTTGTACACTCTTGTGTTCTTGTTAGACATTTGACTTTATTAAAATGATGGCTGTGATATTCTTCAACCAAGCCACACAAAGGGCTAATGAAACAATTTTGTAAGAATAATGTCATGGTACATTTGCTCTTGAGACGAGTCGAGGCAAGACGAGTCCTTGTGGTTCTAGAGGAATATGATTTTTTCTGAAAGGTCTGTTTTTGCGAGACATTAAACCGCACTGGCTGTTGCTTGCAAATTAATGTTTTAGGAATAAAAAATCACCCCGATGTCAGGGTTGTTTCTTTCTTCACCTCTGACCATTTATTAAAACCCAACCCTCATCAGCACTGCATTCATCCTCCGGCTCATAATTCTCCAGAACACATTCTCTTGGACCCATTCACCCATCCAAAGTCAAAAGCGAAGCGTAATATTTACTATTTAGTCACGGAGCAGACTAGCCTGGCAAGCCAGACCCACATCAGAAAGATGTAGGGTCTGGCACTGCTAAATTGGCCGTGTGGGCGGGATAAACGGTTGTCTTTCAAGTTCCCTCTGCACGCAATAGGATAGCGCTACAACCGATCAGAGCAACGAAGAAGGTGACGTAGTCAGAGCGACGGCTCTGACTACGTAATTAATCAAAACTCCGAATACATATTTCTTTTCGAGGAAAGACTTCAGTGCCGTTCTTTGTTCTTTTCTCAAATAAAATGTTAACTTCAAGTCTTGAAGAGTCGCGGCCAAAGCCGAGTCGAAAGACAACCGTTCGCCAGCAGCAGCAGCCATTGTTTACCTCTAACATGGAACCGTCGCAACTCTGTCGTCATGGTAGCCCGGCTTCCGACTCCGCCCCTCACGCTGTGATTGGCCTGACAGATTTTCTGTTTCCAGCACAGAAAAACGACGGAGAAGTGCTAGACCCCCCTGGCTGCAAAATAAATTTGCTGCCGCTAGGGGCGTCTAGATTTCTAGGCTAGGAGCAGACACTCATACAAAGTATAGGATGGGGGGGGGGAATCAGATACAAGTCATGCAGGATGGTGTTAGACATCTTGCTCAAAGATGCCTGTTGACACTGGGGATCGAACCCAGTACCTTTCTGGCACCCTGGCTAGGGTTCCTTTCGGTTCCTATTTGTCTTTCGACCAATCATATCACTGGAGGCGGGGATCTATACACTTCTACATTAAAATCCTCTTCTGAGTATAATATTTCCGTAACGAAACAGGAAACAAGGTGTAACTCCACCCCTTGCAGTTTCTGGTTTCCTGCCCAGACTCTGTGCCGCCTCCCCCCAGATGTTATGCTATAACATAGTAGGACTGCTGGATCCCAGATTAGGGTTTGAGTAAATCATAGAACACATGATTAAAATGTAGGCCTATATCTATTGCATGGCCTTATTTTCTATTAAAAAAGAAGTGAAGCATATTTTAAATCTTAAATTGCCTACTTTAATTATTGAGAGCCCAGAATACATGTATATATAAATGTATCCACTTAATGTCAACATTTCTAATTAAAATAGGGCACGAATATGCATGTCTTTAATAACAGTGTGCTTTCTGACAAAAGGAGATGATTCCCTGAAACTCTCCTCTCATGATGTGAGCCTGGAGGAATATACCAAAAAACACACATTACTAAATGCTGATTGGCACACAATATGCACTCATATGAGTAACCGCACAAACACCAGCCAATCACACGGCTGGAATACACTAGCAAGAACGCACGCACGCACACACAAATGAATGTGTCCGTCCAAACGCCCGCATTTCCATTCTCTTGCTAAAGTAGGACTAGTAAGTAATTAAGATTCATTTCCATTTTGTTTTCTGACAGTGTGATCAGTGGCTTCAACAAACAAATCGTATTGTTGTAGCAATTACCTCCGACATAATTGGCTCGATGGCATACTTCAAGGGGCTTTTGCCGGGGGGAATTGTGGCTGGGCGTGGGGGGGGGGGGGGGGGGGCTGACTAGCACACAAAAGAAAAAAAGCCTCCTGCCAAGTTACAAAAGTGTCCACACTTAACTCAATGCTACCGGATTATTAGAGCGGGAATGATTAAAAACATGCCCCGACAAATTTTGATATGCATAAGTATAAAACTGGCAGGATTTCAAACGCCAACACCCACTCATGTTGAGCCTTATCAGAGACTTATTACTCATTACAATATTTAGCACATTTGGAAAGACCTCACGTAGGACTTTGGATACTTTCCTTCGCTGTGTGTTTTTCCACCGGTGTCCATGGCTCAGCGTGCCACTACAGCACCGGCCTCGCACACACACTTCTGCTTTGAGATACATTTTATTCAACGCCTCTACATCTCTCTCTCTCTCTCTCTCTCTCTCTCTCTCTCTCTCTCTCTCTCTCTCCAGACATAATTTTGTCAAACACTTAGTGGCTGCTTCATCTCATCACACCTCTTGTGTTGTGTTAGCCATGCATCATCCCACCAGAGTAACTCCCAGAGTAATGCCCGCACACGCACACTACTAGGACTACTATTAAGATGAAGTAGGTCCGTGTCAGGATTACTTGTCGCTGGCTTGTTCACACATCTGTGAATCTCCCCCCCCGCCCAACCAACTGCCACCAGGGAAACCTACAACAGGTAGCAACAGTAGCCTACTTACCATTTTTTTTCTTCCCTTCTTCATTTAAAAGTCTCTTTACCTTCACTCTGTCTATCTCCGCTGGTGTTTACCCACTCTGTCTTATCGCTCCAGCGAATTGCGAACTCGGTCGTTCTTCCCCATTGTTAGGAGCACCTGGGAGTGGATTACATTATTACCCCTGTGTGTGGAGGTGTGTGTGTGTGTGGGGGGGGGTTTAACTATACATGAGGCAAACCAAATATGGCAATCGAAGGAACTTGACAGGTGACATTTGAGACCGCCGGCACCAGCAGCAGCACCAGCAGCAGCAGCAGCGGCGGCCTCCTCAGCAGTAGCATGCACCATATATTGCATGCTAATAGATTAAATTATAATAGATAAATTATTAGCTGTAGAAAGCCCAGTCCAGGCTAGCACATGCGGCGTTCATCCGAAACTACGGTTCACGTCTTCCGAGGAGGTAATGAACACCGCTGTGGTTTTTGATAGGAGGATGTCTTGGAGGTAGACGATAAAGTTAATCAAGGCTTTTTTTTCCCCTCCGAGTGCTTGTTAAACGTGTCATGGCACCTGCCGGGTTTTTTTTTCTCGACTATATAAGTCACTGATACCTTTGCTCATTTCTTGCTCAACCAGCTGGCTGGTTTTACAAGGAAGCGTATCGTAGGATATTTTAGCGTTTTATAGAGGCTTTAGGCCACACAGGCAACCGAATTGGGTTTAAGAGCATATGTCCATTTGCACTACAAAAAGTGACAAAAAGAAGTAGAAAACCAAAGACGTTAAAAGTCCTTGATGAACTTTTTTGCACATTATCTCTGTGGTGAGTTATCGTGGGCAACTTCTTCTGAAGTCCCTTTGTGAGGGGTTTCTCTGGGAAAAGCGCCCTAAGCGCTAAACGCTATAGAAAGACGAAGATGGAGCGAGATGAAATCGTTGTTGTGCACCGCAGTAATGGTCGCACTCAGTCACCGGGACGTCGAGAACAAGAAAAAGGTCATTTAAAGGTCACAGAAGAGCAGACGGATGGCACTCTCTATCCTGTGTGATTTAGGACATGAGCGCCATACAGTTGACACAGGGTGCTGTATGGTTATTGTTCTGCCGAAGATATAGATATATAGATATATATATACACACAAAGCCATTTGTAGTGGGGCAGATTTCAAATATTGGAAACCTGGCTGGCTAGCCACTTTAGCACTTTAGGATAATACTGGCCGTAATCCATTTCCATACATTGATATTGATTTGCATGGCTCACTCCCTTTGGCGCGAAGGAAAGTGCTGGAACAAAGAGTAATTATAAACAGAACAGAATAGGAGTTGCTTCCTGTTTGAATCGGTTTCGCTACCAATTTACATCGACGTTAATCTCGTTATCCCGGTCCCGTTCATTTAGCCGTGAGTTGTGGCTCTGTGATGACTCACGCGGAAACTTTGGACCGCGGTAAACTTGCAAATGCTATATGCTGCGCCGTCAATGTGCAAGTGTCCCCATCATTATCCATCAGACAGGTCAAAGCAATTCTTTTTTCTTCATTTCCTTGCGTGACAGCACATTATTATGCTATGTTACAACATTATTTTGTCATCCAAGGTCTTGACATCGCCGGTGATATTAAAAAAAGGGACAAGAGGAAGGCTGCCTATAAGCATACATTAGCAAGGAACCCTGCCTTAGTTCCCTTTGGCAGCTGAACGATGGGGCTAAGTGCCCCTCATCCATTGGGCTGACACGTGGTTCAAATTGCTTTTCAAACTGTTCTTGCACTTATGTAAAAAGGGCTCATTCCTATTTTCTCCCCCCACCACCACCACCCCAACCTTTGGCTGCCACGGGAACAGAGGCGACAGGTGGTGAAATGTAATTTAGCCCGCGATGCTGTCACAACATGTGGGACTTGCTGTGCAGTCATTACGCGTCGCTCTCACACTCAAGGTAGGATCCAGACTGAACGCGGTGCTGTGCAAATCACCGGTACGAAGCATGTGCGATAGAAACGTATTGCACACGTGAAACAGGTGCACACGTAAATACATAGTTTCAGGCATGGGGGAGAATGGCTTCAGTGTGTATGGTGCGCTCCACAGGGGGGGGGGGGGGGGGATCCTGTCAGCGTAATTGGATAAGCAAATGGGGTGGCGTATGTGTTTACTGCATTGGGGAAATGATCAGATGCGTTCATGTCTTGTTGCCTTCAACGCACTTCAGGTTAAAAGATACACTAGAAAGATATGATATTTAAAATAAAAGCTCATGATTTTTGTTTATTTTCATTATTATTAAGAGATGGTTACCAGTAGGCCCTCACAACGAGTATAGGGCCAGGCGAGTCATTTGTATAATTCAAAAAGTGGGTCCCAGATGTCAGTCGTAAATGGCATCCGAGTTCAAACCGTAACTTATTACTCTGTACTTCACCCAAAAAAAAAAAGTGCCATACAACAACAAAAAAGTGTATGGTGTCTCGTATCCTTGAACATGGGGGGGGGGGGGGGGGGGGGGGATTAATACAGTGCAGCAAGGACACGCTATTCCCGCCTCCACTCCTCCATCTTCCTGCGTCTGGCCGCTGATGACAGCTCATTCCCAGACACTATTAATGGCCCTGGCTTCTGGCGGTATCCATCACCTCGAACCAGAGCCCACCGTAACTCCTCTGTCAAATTACAGTCCACGATAGATGAGTGGGTAATGGGGTGAAAATGAGCCAATTACGATCATTACCAGCGATTGACCCATGGACGCCGTCCTATCTACCAATGAGGCTGGCGCTGTGCGCTAACGCCGGCCGGCGTATATCCGCGTTGTGTGCGTTCCCGCGGAAGGGTTGCGTTATCTCTCTACGAGCGCTCGGTTGTCCCTATGGTGTGGTGGTGGTGCTCGGCCGTATTGCAATGGTTGTTGAAAAATTCAACAATTTCACCGGAGGTTAAAAAGGAGACTGCTGGGATGATGGTGATTGGGGTTAGTTGGTGAAAGAGCAAGAAAGAAAAAAAAAGAGAGAGAGAGAGAGAGAGAACATTATTGTGACAGATAAATGAGAGGTTGAGAAAACATCTATGACATGTTGAAAGTATGAATGGAAGTTAAAAAGGCACTAATGGTGAGAGAGGAACAGAGAAGAAGACCATCGGCCATGCTGACAATGCAAATTCATTGAATGTTAAAAGGGTGACGTGTGGCTGAAAGTCCATTTTGGACATGATGACATGACGGACTCCAATTTGAAAATACGAAGCAATTTGTTGACATTTGTTAATACTAGACTACAATTTGTAAAACTACATCATGAATGTGTAATTCCATCTATCGCTTTACCAATAGTTCATCACATACAGTGGTATTGAAGATGAAATTTGGAAATGATCATTAGGACCATCATTGGTCAATAACCAATCGGCCTATGCTAATCAGGAGAGGGTGCCAGTATAGGTAAGATGTGTGACAGTGGGTGAGGTCAGCTGATGTTGGTCACGGTGTATTTACTGACTTATCGCTGATGGTTGTGTTTGTTGCACAACAGATTAGGCTGTGGAGGACAGCAGGAGCCCATCCTCCTCTGCCCCCCACCAACACTTCACACAGACGGCCCTTTCCCCTCTTGCCTGGCCTGCAGGTGTCGCTGTTGAAGCATTTTAATCAGAATTAAGGAAAAATAATAATAACCAAAGAAGAGAGAAAAATGTAATGTATAAATGATACTGAAATTTGGTAATGGTTTATTTCAACCAATAATATATATTTTTTTATATTTTCTAATGCCTCTCAAAAATAGAGGAAACCTCCTCTGTCTCTATGGACCAGCCCCCTCTGGTCCTTATAATAATAATAATAATAATAATAAGCATAATAACAACAACAACATTAATAATAATAATAATAATAATAACAATATAACTTGTATTTATACATAGCACCTTTCAAGAGCAGACGGCACAAAGTACTGCGTCACAAAAACAAAAAGCAAATATGTGATAGAGATACAGACATTACATACAGACATCCAGCTAAAGAACAAAAAATTAAAATGAAACCAAAGTCTTAACAGATGAGTCTTGAGCTGCTTTTTGAAAGTGTCCACAGTAGTGGTGGGCGATACTGTAAAATTTGGTATCGATCCGATACCAAGTACATATAGGGTCAGTATTGCCGATACCGATACCGATACGATACTTTTTACTTTAAAAAAAATCTTTTGTGTAGGGGAGAACAGTATGTCATTATGAATGAATGATCAATTCTTTAGGACATATTTTTTATTAATGTATTGAAGTGCACAAAATTATTAGTTATTATTCACTGTAGAATGAATTCTTTACAGCCTTTTTTAAAACAAGAAAAAAATAACAAAAAAATAACAAAAATCTCTCCCTTTTTTCTGCTTTTAAAAGCAAATGAAATAATGTGCACGCAATTATAACTGAAGAACAAACCAACAACACATAGCTGCTGCAATTACATTCCCTGAGCCCCCCCTAGGGGTTCCGCTGCTCCTCTACGTGTTACGTTAGTGAGCCACGTGACGGCACGACAACGAATCACAGCAGAGCGGCAGGAGGCTTGGGGAGGAAGAGCAAGGCGTTCGTTCAAGATGTGAAAACAGCGTTTGCTCAGGATTATAGGCGAGTCGGAGACACGAGCAAAGAATAGTGAACGTAGAGGAGACATTTGAATTAAACTATCGATACTATTACAATTGTATCGATCAGATACCAATACCAGCTTTGGCATCGATAGTATCGATTATTTATATCGATCCGCCCACCCCTAGTCCACAGTGTCCACAGATCTTAAGTCCAATGGGAGAGAGTACCAAAGTTTAGGAGCTATACCCCAAAAGTCTCCTTTTGTCTTGAGCCTGGAGGTAGGAACAACCAGCAAACCCTGATCAGAGGACCTCAAATTCCTCCTGGTATTATATGGCTGCAGATGCTGTTTAATGCAGGCAGGTGCCATGCAAGGCTCTGAATGTTGATTCAAGAATCTTGAACTGGATTCTGAAATTGATGGGAAGCCAGTGTAAGGACAAGGATTGGTGGACCTTTTAGGGGACTTGGTTAGGAGGCAGCAGCATTTTGGACCGCTTGTAAGTGGTTCAGTGATGTCTTGCTAAGACAGGTGAAAAGGGAGTTACAGTAACCAAGGCGGGAGGAAATAAAACCATGAATAATCTCCATCTCAGCTCTAGACACAATGGGCCTGGGTTTTACAATGTTTCTCAGCTGGTAGAAACAGGAGCGAACCAAACTACTCACTTTCTGGTCAAGACTCAACGTCTGGCCCATAGAAATGCCTAGATTACTAAGGGTAGGATTATTAAGGATTACTAAGGGTAGGTTTAACAGGAGAGGAAAGACTTTCCATCGCCATCAGGACAACGCCATCTGGGCAGAAATAAGCACTTATTTTTTTATTATCAGCATTTAGCTCATACAGAGTTAATATAATTTAGAAGAACAGACAGTTTTGAGACATTTTGAGGCCTAAATTAAATGTCTAATCGAATACTGTCCACATAACAATGGAATGAGATACCTTTAAACTTTCTTATTATCTGCCCATGAGGAAGCAAGTACAATGCAAACTGTATCAGGCCAAGGACAGAGCTCTGGGGAATACAAAACAGAGATTCAGTTGATTGGCATAATTATAAACCATAAGCGAGAAAATCATGCCTGACAGGTATGAAGAAAACCAATCCCAAGCTGATAGCAGAGATACCCCCCACTGCCATAGCCTCTCAATATACGGTGGTCCACAGTATCCAAAGCAGTACCAATACAGATCATTCTCCTTCATCACTCCTTCATCCATCACTCTGCATTAACAGATCATTTGAGACCCTGTGAAGAGCTGTCTCTGTTGAATGCAACCAACGGAAACCAGACTGAAACTTGTTGAAAAAGTTGTGCTCATCTAAGACAAATGTAAGCTGCTTAGCTATAAAAGGAAATAGGCGAAAAGGGAAAAGAAGGGTCCAGATTCCTTTTTTTTTGAGAAGTGGTACAGCGGCTTATTTGACATAAGCTGGGATATGACCAAATGTCAGCAAGTTATTGATTATAGCAGGCAGTAGCAGGTCAGTTAAAGTCTATATCCTTTGTAAATGCAGGATAGTGTTGTGGCTAGGGTGTTCAACTCCCCGACAAAAGGTACTAGGTTTGATCCCCAATGACCACAACCTGTTAGGCAATACATAAGCCTGTTTACCTGCTCCTTAATGTCATGTATACCAATGTAATATATTTTATCCTGGTGTCTGCATCACACCATAAGTTTGGTCGCATGTCAAATGCATAGCTGATCTGTCGTTGACAACTACAGAATACCCATCTTTTAAAAAGGTAAACAAGTACTTGGTAGCAATCAATTGAAACAATGTAATCCTAGACATGAGTGATGCGGTAATCAGCACTATTGTATTCTCACCATCATGCTATGTGTCGTAATTAGGAGCCATTCAAGGAGATTTGTGTCTTACTCATCAGGTCTTCGAATATCGCTGCCACTCATGTCTCTGCTGCCACTCATGTTTCCTCCTCATCAACATCATAGCATGTAGATTTACATCGTACTATTTACTCATATCTGTTTATTTGGCATCCAAACATGTATTCCTTTTCACTCATTTCCATTTGCCAGTCTGTCCCTTGTTTTTTTTGTTTTTTTTAGTCATGCAAATGAGTTTTAAATGCACGTCCAATTATCTTTCATTATCCCATCAGCCCATGTGTGGCTGTCATATTTGCCATCTTTAACCTTTGTCCACAGATTCAAATGTCAACAAAATGAAAGAAAAAATGTTGTTCAGTTGTCTCTTTTCTCTTTCGAAAATAAAACCGCTATTAGTCAGACGCGCAATCAATGCCTTTACTTACGTCGTTTTTATTCCCAGACACAAAAAAAACAACCAGCCTCTCATACCCACAGCGAAAAACAAATGTTAGTGCTCACATGACGTCGTGATTTATTTCCAAAAAAGTAAGTAGTGATAACCGTGGGGCTGAGTGGGAGAGCAGTGTGCGGCACTTGACGTGAAAGAGGAGGGCGTGCGAGCGTGCGTTCGTTTATGATGAGGGACGCAGACAAGCCCGATGGACTGTGATGTTATTATGCGCCCCGCGCAAAGTGATAGCAGTCCATTTAATGCCTGCGTGAACAAGACAAACAGAGCTAAGAGGATATGCAAATATCCTCCAAATTGGCCTGTCAGATTGAGGAAAGCCAGAACACCTGTCAGAGAGAGAGCGAAGGAGAGAGAGAGAGAGAGAGAGAGGGGGGGGTGGGAGTGTGTGAGAGAGCGAGATTGCAAAAGTGTGACAGATACAGAGAGCGAGAGAGACAGAAGGAGAGAGAGGAAAAGAGACCGATACAGAGAGAGATGTAGACAGACATGAAGAGAGAAAGGCAGAGATATATTTTGGAGACAGACATGTAGAGAGAGGGGGAGAGAAAGAGGAAGAGAGAGAAAGAGATACACAGACAGAGAGAGACCAAGAGAGTAAGAGTAAGAGAGAGAGAGAGTGACAGAGATAGTTCGACAATCATAGTGAGAGGATGTAAATTTGCCACCATTTGTTGCACCTTTCATTTCAGATCACATCAGACTAACAATCAGTGCGTTATTCCGGGAACAGCTTCCTTCAGACGTCATTAGGACACACAAAAAATGCTCAGCCACCGACGTTGTGTCTTTGACATTAGGGCTCGCACTCTTCTGAAGGGTGAGCTAAGCACCTTCAGGCAGTATTGACGCACGCCGCTAACTTTATTCAAACAACAAATCGAATAGGGGAACACAAAGCAACAAGTCTTGGTGGGCTGTGTTAAGAATACAACACTTTGAACTTTCTATTTGCATTGTACTTATTAGGGATTGTTCAAGGATGGTTTGTGGTTTGAACCAGCGGGATCTGGATCAGTAACTGGATCTGGATCAGCAACTGGATCAGTATCTGGCTCAGCATCTGGAACTAGATCAGTATCTGTCTCAATAGCTGGATCTGGATCAGTAAGTGGAACTAGATCAGTATCTGGATCAGTACCTGGAACTAGATCAGTATCTGGATCAGTATGGATCAGTATCTGGATCAGTATCTGGATCAGAATCTGGATCAGTAAGTGGAACTTGATCAGTGTCAGAAACGGGATCAGTATCTGGAACTGGATCAGTATCGGTAACTAGAACTGGATGCATTCTTGGATCTAGTGTTAGATCCAAGAATATTAGTATATCTAGCATTACCGTTGGTTTTAGTAAAAATCATAGTGTTTTTATTAATTACAAGGAAAGCTATATCTTGGCAAGTAACTGATTTACTGGGAAACAATCGCACAAGAATAAAACATGAGTTGGATTATGTGTCTTCCAGCAGCAGGATATGGCAGATCTGTCAAAGGGGCAGATAGGCTATATCAAGTTATTATTATTAAGATTATTATCACGCACACACACACACACACACACAAAAGACGGATGGCTCCAAGATGCTTCATAATTAGGAACATCCCATAGTTTGTTCTTATCCCTTCCTCTTTCAGTGATACAATTATGACCATCTTCTATGACCACCTGGTATTAACATGTGGTTTTGGATGAATTCTTCCCCCCCAAACTTGGCGTTCCCTCCCCCTTCCTCCCTCCCTTCATGTTGTCTGCATGTCGTTGTGGATCACAGAGCTGCGTGTGAAGACCCAACAACATGAAGTCACCTTCGTGAATAATGTCAAGTGACGACGTAAGTACAGTAGGCAAGCAAGAGGATGTACAGTACATCTCTCCATCTCGGAAAAGCCAGACCAGTCTTGACTCTGGTCTCATCTCTCTCTCTTTGTCTGAGGCCTTTTTCGCCAAAGAACGTGGTTTGTTGGGTGGAGGACGTTCAGGACGGTGGCCTTCAGCTGGACGCTTTCGAACTGAACTCCGCCATCACTCTGTTCACACCGCTGTGTGCGACATCCCTCTCTATTTAAACACGTATGTATGCGCGTATGTATCATGAACGTGCGGCCGGCCCGGCTACCGAAAAACAAAATAAAGCGAAGCTCGGTTTACACACACAGAGGGAGTGCGACTTCATTCTCTGGTCAGGACGCCATTACTCCACTATATCTTTGCATAGACAATAGTTGTTTGCTGCTATATTAATGTTCGTCTATAGCTCCTTAAAATGCATTCACTATATTGCTATATTAATGTTTAAACAAAGCCAGGCTGAATTGTTACATGAAAATATACAAAATAAAGTGGAACAGTTTTGTTGTTTGTTGTGTTATTGAGTTGTATATACTTAGTGAGTAATGATAAATGGCTTTGGGTTTTAGCTGTATGGAAAGCTAATTATGGTATTTTCCGAATCATTTCCGTTGTGCTCTTCTAAAGGCGACCAAAAACATCTTTAACCCTTGCTAACAAACTGAAAAATAAAAAGCTAAATGACGAGGATGTACGACGCAACATGGCACATGAATTCCTTCAGCATCGCACATCACAGTTGATAGATTTGTTTTTATTTGTTTTTAAATGATGAATAACCTAAAGCCTATTTAGAGCGCGTATCTCCACGCCGCTACTGTCGCTGTTTCAATAAAGCCCTAAAAAATGAGTGACCATAAATTATGGAGACGTTTGGCAATCTCTATGCCATGCCTGTTCATAAATCAGACGTTTATCACTGCAATATCCTCCAGTCCCTTGTTGTTATGGCTTTTTAAATGTGCACTTATAACATTGCTGTGCTGATGTGTGCATGTTTGAAAGGGAACACTAAAAGAAGAAAATTGCGTTTATCTACATAACTGTATAAGTGCATTATTCCCTGGGACAGCAATATAACCACGTTTGATAAAGTTACGTCAGTATCGTTTTTCGCAGAATGATAACAGAGAAATGCAGAAGACGGATTAGTGGAAATGATTGCTGGAAAATGTACTGGGTGAGATTATCTTTTTGAAAATCATCAAACAGTGCATTGGACACTGAGAGAAGATGGTGTTTGTTGATATCACCGGTGCAATATCTAAAACTCGACTATCAACTATCTAAAAGTTGATATAGGTGACTTTGGAAATTGGGGAGGACAGAAGGCATTTATTCAACAAAAAAATAAGGTTTTGAGCAAGAGTTGACTACAAGTGACTACAAATGCAGACTACATTGCGTATATAGAATTAGCATTCGTAGGATCATAACCATCTAGTTATGATGCCATCTAGCTTTTGAACAACATGCGCTCATTTGAGAAGAACATTTTCTCAACTAAAGATACTCACACAGCGCTCTGCTGGTTTGGCTGATTCAGATGGAGAGCAGAGGGATCGGAGGGCTCAACTGAAATAATTAGAGTTGATGAAGATGCAGAGTTGAGGAGTCGGTGGCCCCAGAGCGCTGCAGCGGTCTCCTCCTCCACAAGGATGTGACACAGATCACATGTGAAGATAGCTGGAGCTTGGTTTAATCCTGCCCATGTGTTTGTTGGTATGGCAAAGAATGAAATGAGGTCGGCAGTACATCATTCACCACGCCATGTTGTGGTCCGCGTTGCGTTATTATTAGCATCCAGCATTTAGCCAGCACATCGCCTTTGACGCCAGTTTGTCACACTCACAGACAATAGAGTGGTAGAGAATTGAAGATGACATTTGGAAATTATCATTGGACCAACGCGATGTCAATATTGTATTTTGGTTATGTCCTCCGTTGGAGCATCATTTTATGTTTTTTGGCCACAAAAAAAATGAAGTACATTACATTGATATAAGAGATCCTGCCATCAGGAGGCACAGACTGCCCTTTCCCCTTTGGCCTGCCGGGCAGGTCTCGCTGTTTAAGCATTTTAATCAGAATTTCATGGTAAATATTTTTCCCAAAGAAGAGAGAAAAATTATTTTATAAATTATACTGAGATTTGGTAATGGTTTATTTTAACCAATTATAATTTTTTGGATGTTTTGAGCTCCCTCTTACCTCTCAAAAATAGAGGAGGAGCAACCTCCTCTGCCTCTATGGTCCAGGCTTGAAAAGTGGAGTAACTCGGCCTATTGGATGGTGGTGGTTTTCTGATGTATTTTGTAAAAAAATAAATAATAATAATTGAATCCCAATAATTGAAGCACATACAACTTCTCATCTCAACAGCTGTTAATTGAATTGCAAATTCATGTTCTCACGTGATTGCCGTCCCCTCTTGTCTGTTTCTCTCTCTCTCTCTCTCTCTCTCTCTCTCTCTCTCTCTCTCTCTCTCTCTCTAGTATAAAAAAGGAAACTGCAATTGTGTTTGTATTAGTCCTGTTCTTTCCGGGTCTTTGAAGTGCCTTCTCCTCCTGACAGAACATCTGGTGATCAGCGCGACGGGAGGTTTCATGTCTTTGAAATCCTCAGAAACTGCGAATACACAGGCGTGACTTTTCCTTTCCCCCAACCGTGTCTTAGGTATCGAATCATTGTCATTTGGCTTGTTTGGAAACAGCTGACAAAACGAGGCCCGCGGGGCTGGGACACCGGTTCGTTTCACTGTCAATTCAAAACTCACACGCATATCGACGATGTGAGCAAATCGGAGGATCTTGTCATAGACGCGCCTCCTCCCGCCTCATCGGTAAGATGACATGAAAAACCGATTTTGACACTACCGTACATTACCATAGCAACATTACCGCTATCTTTTGCATCGACATTGTGTTTACCAGGAAATAGACTGAAATAACCGAAGACGGCAGAAGGGAGACATGCACTCTCCGCTTCCGATAGACATTGAATGAATAAAATATCGTGAATAATTATTTCATATAGGCGAGCGTACATCCATCTACGGAAACAGCCAAGTCAATTCTGATAGGGAACACACACACACACACGGCTGCTGTTTTTTGGTCGTGGCACAAACGCACATTGCACACATTGCTTATGTTGCCGCTTACATATCAATCAATTGCACTCCTACCAACAGTGTCTCATAGTCAGTTTATAGACATGAGGAAAAAGGAAAAGGAAGAAGCATCCGGTGTCATGTCAAAAGCATCCTGACCTGTCAACCACGACAGCAGTATTATGACACAGCGGTACTACAATAGTATTATGATACAGTAGCACTACAGTAGTTTAACACATACTTGATGAAAAAAGTATTTATTTTAGGACGCTTTTTGACAGCAAAGTATTTGGTTTAATAGAACAAGACCATGGGCAGCAATGTACCCGGCATCTTGATCGTGATCGTGATACGAATTCATGTTCATGACTTTTATACAGGGAAATATCACGTTGATAACATACGCGTCAAAGATTTAAATAAAAATAACCAATTGCAAAGTGGTCGCCATGGTCTGCAACTATTTAGGTGCGATATATAAGGGAGCAAAATGTTAAGTCAGTTCTCACGGTCTAGGCATGAAGCCCAGTTACTTGTCAATAACGATACTGAGAGTGTGAGCTGATTAGCAGTACATAGTCAAATCCGGAGAGGGGGGATGTTGGGGATGGCAAGTTATTTCCATACTGAAGGAGTGAGGCGGTCTATCCTGGGGGAAAAAGGTGGAGCGGGCCATATGGCATGGCTGCATTGTCAGGTTTCTGTTATGAAGCTAGGATCACATCTGTGTGGGTCTCGTCTGTCCCTGTCTGTCTCTGTCTTTGTGTTTCATGTTTTGGGGGCGTGGCTAGCGGACTCCAGCTCCTCCTGAGTCCTCCTTTCTCTGCACACCTGAGGTCCATCGTCATCAAACACCCCTGATTTCCTACCGCTCATCGCCGGATCGTCAAACCAGTCTACCACACCCTCTCTGCCCGGCATGGTCGCCGTTCCTGGTTTCAATCTCGGAGGTTTTACTTTACTACCCTCGTCTGTGTCTGTCGCGTTTGTGTCAGTAGAGGAATGGAAATGCAATGAGACTTTATGCAAAGGCTGTGAACTATATGGTACAGAAGCTCATGTGTTTTTTGTGGTGTGTTGTTCATATTTCCCCACGAGATAAGGATGTGGTGGAAGGGTCTATTTAGTCTAGAGAGGACCCTGTAAAGAAAATGGAGGGAAAATTAGGGAGAGAAAGAGGCAGGGAAGAAACAGAGAGAGAGAGGGAGAGAGAGAGAGAGAGGGGGACGCTTCCTCCGAGCAATTCCTCCGATGACGTCTCAACACCTCCTCTCTCTCTACAAGGTGTGTGACACTATCTCCGATTCAAAACAGGACGGACGGACCACAATGGTACAACCGCTTCATGGTGTGAAGTGCCCTTTACGACGAGAGTGGCTGTTGTGTTAGGCACAGATTGTATTTTCCACGGATGACTCCGGTTAGTCTAACTAAACCCGCCGTAAGTGTCTGCGTTTTTCCCCCCCCGCTGCGAACAAGCATGCATGGGCGACGCAAATCAGGGTTTTACTTTCTAGAAAACGACTCTCTGAAGAATCAATGTGTCCTTTAGTGTAGTGCATTACTCTTCTGTCATCATTATAAACACCGCTGGGCAGCTGTGGGAAAGGAAAAGAAAGAGAGAGTAGAAAGAGAGAGGAGTGGGAGAGAGAGAGAGAGAGAGAGAGAGATTGGTAGGTTAAGGGAAAGTAAAAATAATATCTTCTCCTCAGGGCAGAGACACCTGCCTGGGTTAATCAGGATTCTACTAAATGTTCAATAGCACACACACACACACACATACGCGCGCGCACACACACACACACACACACAAACACACACACCCCATTCCCCATTCTTGTTTTCTTTATCTCCATTTAACTCTCCATCAACCCCCCTCTCATCACTTCAAGCATCTCTTCCTCTCTCTCTCTCTCTCTCTCTCTCTCTCTCTCTCTCTCTCTCTCTCTCTCTCTCTCTCTCTCTCTCTCTCTCCTTCCCTTCCTCGCTCTGTCACAGCCTTCTACTGAGAGTTGCCAATTGATTTTCACACACTCAAACACACATACACATGCACACACACACACACGCACGCACGCACACACACACACACACACACACACACACACACACACACACACACACACACACACACACACACACACAAACACACATCATCACCTTGCCATGGGTCGGCCGTGTTGGCTTCTACAGTTTAATTAGCACCTTAACATCCGTCACCACCCAGACATCTTCCTCCTCCTCCTCCTCCTCATCCTCCTCCTCCTCCAACTGGCGGGGATGACAGCAAGTCGCTGAGCGACAGCGACTCCGTGACTGCGTGCAAATCACGTAGTGTCAGTTATTTGCACCACGAACCGCACGTGAACACCGCTAATATCGCTTGGTTTGTTGGCGTTTGGGTTGGCATTTCGTCTTACTACTTTACATTCTCGTTCTGTTTCATTTTCTGTTCGCTCCACCCTCCCCCCCCCCCCCCCCCCCCCCCCTTTAATTATGCACCTGAAGTGTGATACTGTGGCATCATACTGCGCCGAAGCTGCGAACACACAGTCCTCCGGTGTGTCTACAGGAGGCTGAAATTGCATTATGGTTGTGTTTGCTTACTTGTGGTATCAATTTTAAAAATTAATCTTGGTACGGTAATGATGACCACAGGGGGGGTTTTCTTTCTTTCTTTCTTTCCTACATTTACTCTCTCGCTCTCTCTCTCTCTCTCTCTCTCTCTCTCTCTCTCTCTCTCTCTCTCTCTCTCTCGCTCTCTCTCTACCCACAGAGTACTGTGGGTAGAGAGAGAGAGACCATCGTATCGTGGGATGGGTCCACGTCCAATAAGTGGAGCCTGGAAGATGGAGAACCGGCAGGGAGATCTGCCCTCCTCTTCTGGGTCAACACCCCGCCCACCGTCGCTGCTACCGCCATTCGTCACCGCTAATTTGATTTTGAATGCTCGGTCGTACCATGCAAAAATAAAAAGGTTAGTGTGTGTGTGTGTGTGTGTGTCTCTCTCTCTCTCTCTCTCTCTGTAGGACGCCCATCTTGCCCACGACAGAGAGAACAGAACAGGGAGAGTGTCAGAGAGAGAGAGAGAGAGAGGGGGGGGGGGGGGGGGGGGAAGTGAGGGAGACAGAGAAACAGAGAGAGTAATAAAATGTAGAATACATTTTGCGAAAGAGAAATGATGAGTAGTGTAATAGCGTGAGGAAGGGCGTGGGGCATTAAGAACAGGATACAGAGAGGGGGAAGAGAGAGAGCGAGAGAGAGAGAGGGGGAGAGAGCGGATGAGCCGATGGGGGCAAAATGGGAAAAGTGTTTAACAATCTGGGACTCTCGATGCTCTCACAGCGCAATTAATGTTAGAGCAGGAGAGAGAGAGAGAGAGAGATAGCCTCTTTCCTTCCTGCTGTAAAAAAGAAAACCGAAAACCCAAAGCAGGATTGATGAGGGCATCTGTGTTGTGTGTAATGCATGAGTCACCGCATGCACATGCTGCCCACCGAGAGCAAGGGAGCAAAAACACACAGTGTGGCGGGTCAGACGCACCCAATAGTCTGCCTTAGTTTCGACAAGCTAAGGCAGAGAGAGAAAGAGAGAGAGAGAGAGAGAGAGAGAGAGAGAGAGAGAGAAAGACCGCAACGACGGTTGAGGACAAGGCTGTCTTTTCAGAGGACATTTTCGTTTCACCCTCCCAGCGGTAGCGATGGTGCGGCTGTTATGCAGACAACCGTCGCGCCAGGAGGGGGGGGGGGGGAGAAAAACTCACAGGAAAGAAATATTAGCAGTCGGCGTCGACACCGCTAAGCTTTGCTTTTCTCTCCTGTAGCCATTTTTTACCAGCTCTGACCTTTAGAGTCCAAAAAAAGTGAGATGTTTATCATGATGGAGAAACAATTGCTCTTTGTCTCTCTCTCCCTCGCTCTCGTTTCCACGGGCGATGCAGTTAAACCTTCGCCGCCTCGCAGGGCGCGCGCGGTAACTCAGGTCCAGGAATCTTTGCTGTAGAATTGAACAGTGAATGATTGTAGGGAAATAATATATGATTGTAACTCAGAGGCGAAAGCCAACGGGGGTTGACTCGCCGGAAAAATGCTTGAACAAACCAAGGAGAAAGAAACAAAAAAACAAGCTGAATTCATTCCTGCTTTCACCAGAGCAACTGTTTTTTTGGGGTTTGTTTTTTTTGCATATCTCTTCTCCGTCTGCTTACGTTTGAGACGGTTGAGCTGGTTGTTACAGAGCCACGTTTGTTTGATGTATTTTTTCTTTTACGCTTACCCCAGTTCAAAATGTTTCTCTCGCCTACTCTGTGGTTTTATGGTATACTTAAATTGTAACATGGTCTCCAGAAAGCCATTAAGAGGCTAGACTTCTAAGACGAAAGGCAACGCAAACGTAGAAGCGGCCGCGTTTCTCCTTCAAGGTCAACGGCCTGTTTCGCGATCAAACGCCCGTTTAACCTTCTTCTTTTTTTAAAACACAGTGACCCACGAGGTGTAATGTTTAAAAGACCGCCTCGCACAAGATAAATACTCATCCGGCGGTGTAAATAAATAAATATCACACACACACACACACATCGTAAGAAAAAAACTGAAAAAAAACACCATAACGGGGGGGGGGGGGGGGGGGGGGTGGAGAGGAACAAAAAGTGCTGAGTATCAGTTTTCCATGGCTGTCAGCGATGATATTAATAGGAGCCATTTCCCCTTAATGAGCTGTTAAGCGTCGGACGCCCGAAAAGCCTCTTTGTTTGCCTTTGAGGCTGAGAACACTTTGGCTAATTATACCTCCCAGCCTCCCTCTTTCACTCTGTACCTCTCCCCCTTGATCCCTCTCTTCATTCATCTCTCCCTCTCTCCTTCTCTCCCTCTCTTCATTCATCTCTCCCTATCACCCTCTCTCCCGCTCTCTATCCATCTCTCCCTTCCTCCCTCCGCCTCTTCTTCTTGTCCTCTCTCCCTCCATCCCTCCATCTCTCTCTCTGTCATCCCTCTCTCTCTCTCCCTCCATCCCTCCCTCCCTCCACCCCTCTCATCTTTTCACTATATCCCTCTCTCCCTCATCACTCTGTCCCTTCATCCTCTCACTCTATCCCTCACTCCCTTCATCCCTCTCAACCTTCATCCTCTCACTCTATCCCTCTCCCTTCATCTCTCTCTCTCTCTCTCTTCTCTCTCTCTCTCTCTCTCTCTCTCTCTCTCTCTCTCTCTCTCTCTCTCTCTCTATCCATCTCTCCCTTTATCCCTCTCTCCCTTCCTCCATCTCTCCCTCTCGCCCTCCATCCATTTCTCTCCCTCCATCCATCCATCTCTCTCTCTCTCTCTCTCTCTCTCTCTCTCTCTCTCTCTCTATCTATCCATCTCTCCCTCTCTCTCTATCCCTCCATCCCTCCCTCCCTCACCATCATTCGCTAATCATGTGTACCCCTCTCCTCTGGGTCAGACTATAGGATAATTAATCGAAGCTGGAGCGCTTATCCGGGGGGGGGGGGGGGGGGGGGGAGGAGGGGAGTCTTTCATCGTATCTCAGAGCCACACATCTACATACACCGTTACATGTCCCTGGTCCCTGGAGTGGCTGGTGCTGCTGCCGTAGCTGTTGCTGTTGTTGTTAGAAAGTTAGCTTTGCGCTAAGCGCCACGCTGTATGGGGTTAATGGGAACCGTGACAGCGCTAGCTTGTCACACCTGCCTGTGAGCCAGCTTGATGGCGGCGTGTCACCTACAACGTCTGGTGCAACGATAAGAAATATTAAAAAAAAAAAAAAAACAACTGAGAAAATAAATCTGTTAAAAAGTGACACAAACAACTCGCGGGGTTGTTATTCCCGGGTATTCAGGGACGAGGGGATCGTATAGTGCAACGGTCTGCAGGCAGCGGCTGCCGCAGTATATCCTCGTAGCGGCGTGTGTGCCGCCGTCTTCGATAACAAAGACTTTTATTTGTGAGTGTGACAGCTGGGAGATTGCAGTTGACCAGCGGTGGGAAATCTATACATCTATAATCCATGGGGATATCAATCAACATGCAGATCCATCACACACACACACACACACACACACACACACACAGGGAGATGCGTGTGAAGGGCCTACAGCTGTGCAGTCATTATGCCGCCGTTTTTTTTCTGCACAGTTACGACACTCAGAAGAACAAGAAGTGTTTTACAAAAAGGTCACTTTTTGAATAATGGATAGTCCCCAATACCGATAACAGACAGTTAATCATTTGTGATGAGAAGATATAAATAGAGAATACTTTTTACAATAACCAATGAAATAATGTGTGCATTATGTGTGTGTGTGCGTGTGTGTGTGTGTGTGTGTGAAAGAGAGAGAGAGAGAGAGAGAGAGAAAAATAACCCACAACAGAGTGCTAGAGAGAGACGCAGAAAACACAGAGCGGGAAAGAAGCCGAAGATAGAACGATAAACAGAAGATATACAGAGGGAGACTGAGGCCATGCAGCCCAAATTCCTTTTTTGGCATATCCAGATTGCACCCAGATTGATTTCAGAAAGTCTGGACAGCAAAAAAATCACATGAAATTCTACATGACATTTTTGCCAATCGGATCCACATTCGGAGATGGTTTGAAATGCGATTCCAATTAGATTCTTACAGATGCGTCTCGGTCCGGGCGCTCTGGCTGCTCAAATGCGACACAAACAATGACGACGTCAAATTGCATCAGGGCGGCTGAGCAGAAGCAGACTGCAACTCTTTGGCGGTATGGAGGACAACAACACAGACGGAAATAAATTGTTCGTAAAAATGAATCAAATTAAACTTCCGCGTTGGAAAGCCGCGCCACCAGTGTACGTAGTGACGCCTACATCGTCGCCACGGCAACCCCTGCAGACAGGTTGGTGATGTCTGCACACACAAATCCAAGTCGGATCGCTTGCAAAATAACAGCGTGGACAGTCTGTCTTTGAGATCGGATTTGAGAAACTTAAAGGATTTGTCTGCAGCCAGAGAGATAGAGCCCCATATGTGGGCCCCTGTGTCCTACCAGGGGCCCCTGTGTCTACGGTATATGTGTCCTACCAGGGCCCCTGTGTCTACGGTATATGTGTCCTACCAGGGCCCCTGTGTCTACGGTATATGTGTCCTACCAGGGGCCCGTGTCTACGGTATATGTGTCCTACCAGGGCCCCTGTGTCTATGTATATGTGTCCTACCAGGGGCCCCTGTGTCTACGGTATATGTGTCCTATCAGGGCCCCTGTGTCTACAGTATATGTGTCCTACCAGGGGCCCCTGTGTCTACGGTATATGTGTCCTACCAGGGGCCCCTGTGTCTACGGTATATGTGTCCTACCAGGGCCCCTGTGTCTACGGTATATGTGTCCTACCAGGGCCCCTGTGTCTACGGTATATGTGTCCTACCAGGGGCCCCTGTGTCCACAGTATATGTGTCCTACCAGGGGCCCCTGTGTCTATACGGTATATGTGTCCTACCAGGGGCCCCTGTGTCCACGGTATATGTGTCCTACCAGGGGCCCCTGTGTCTACGGTATATGTGTCCTACCAGCATAGGGGACCGGGGCGTCTTTGTCGAGGGCCACCAGAGGAGGGTCCAGCAGCACCGTGTCCATGTTCTCCGTGATCACACCGTGGTACGACGTCTCGATCCACGGCTTGTGCTTGTTCACTGCAAAAGGAGTGAGGAGGAGGAGGATGAGGAGGAGGAGGAGGAGGAGGAGGAGAGACAGAGAAATATTGTTAGATTCTTCTACAGAAAATACCTTTTTCTGTGTGCTAGTATTACTGTACATTGCCTTATTGCTAATATATAATACTATAATACTAACACTTCATGGACATGGTTGATGTTATGCATCGTTTCTCACTGTGGAACGTAAACAAAACAATTGCAGAGAGAGGGAAGAGGATGGCTTTTATGTGTATCGAAGTCTCTTTTGACCTTTTTATTGGTTTTTACTTTTAAATGTCATACACCTGGATAAAATGACTAAATGGTTCAGAAGAGACAGAAAGAGAAGAGAAGAAAGGTGAACTTTCCATCTTTTTTTTCAGCGTTTTTTTTTTTTTTTTTTTTTTAGTTTACTGACATTTAAACAATGAAAAGTTTGCTTGCATGAATACACGGCGGCCCTAAGGTGCATAACACAATGACATTACCGAAGCAAACAAAAGCTGACAACATAATAACACTGACCCATAACACGACAGCATTAACAGAAAAACATTTAAGAAACAATGCATTGCAAAAAAAAACAAATAATACATGTATAACACCGCAGCATTAAATGACAACACAGCAGCATTAAGTGGCAACACAGCAGCATTATCCACAACTCGACAACAATAACCCACAGCGCTTGAACAGAAACCAAACACACGCCAAAACGCAGCATTTCAAGTCATTCACAACAGAACCACCAGGGGCAGCGCCTCTAACGAGACAAAACTTGCAAGCAGCGGGAAAAGATCGCAACTGTACAAATATTTGTCAATGTATGTACAATAATTCATACTTCCTATCAAAATGTTACGTCTGGATAGTTTTCCTCTAATTAAAAAAAACGCAAATTCCACGAGGCGCTGCCCCTAGTGGTCTGGAGCACTTTCACTGTGAATGACTTGAAATGCTGCGTTTTGGCAAATGTTTGGTTTCTGTTAATGCTGTAGCGCTGTGGGTTATTGTTGTTGTGTTGTGGATTAATGCTGCGGTCTTGTCACTTAATGATGCGGTGTTGTCACTAATATGTTGCGGTCTTGTCACTTTAATGCTGCGGTCTTGTCACTTAATGCTGCGCTGTTGTCACTAATGCTGCAGTGTTTGTACATTTGTTATAGATTGTTTTTTTGTAATGCAGCGTTTCTTACATGTTTCGTTTCTGTTAATGCTGTTGCGTTGTGGGTCTCTCTGTGATTATGTTGTCAGCTTTGGTTCGCTTCGCTAATGTCGTTGTGTTATGCACCGTAGGAATAGCTCGCAATCACACAAATACAAATACAAATGCCACAAAAGCGCACCTGTCCCGTCATCAACTGCTCTCTCGCTATTTATCTCGCCCTCTTCTTCTATCTCCACCAGCGTTAAGCAGAAGGGAGGATTTTGAATACACGACACAGACTTGACTAAGCTAAGTCGCGGCGATGAGTTGGAGATTAGAGCTGATCAGGATGCCCACATAATTACTGGCACTGTCAATTAAACTCCCTCCCTCCCTCCCTCCCTCCCTCCCTCCCTCCCTCTTGTCCACCCACAGTAGGATCAAAGCACCCAGTGTTAATACCATGTTGCGGCGAAGACCAGACATAATGAAACTATATGGACACTAGCACCCGGACACACAGAAGTGGACACACGCACACACACACACGCACGCACGCACACACACACACACACACACACACACACACACACACACACACACACACACACACACACACACAAAGTCCCTTGTGAGTTGGATGGGGCCTATAGTGTGTGTGTTTGTCCTTTTGCAGCTTGGCATTTCAGTCCACTGAGAGAAGACAGGGTTGTTGGTCTCGTCCCAGTAAGCAGATGACACGTTAAACTGGCCCTGTTGTTTTATTTATTCATTGTGTCATCGTTCATTCTTCTAGCCCTTTGTATCGCTTTATAACACTCCATTCTCATGCAGTTCAAATATCATAGACCAGCTACTGCTACTGCCAGTGTTACTACTGCTACTACTGCTACTGCTAGTGTTACTACTGCTACTGCCAGTGTTACTACTGCTACTACTGCTAGTGTTACTACTGCTACTACTGCTACTGCTAGTGTTACTACTGCTACACTGCTAGTGTTACTACTGCTACTGCCAGTGTTACTACTGCTACTACTGCTAGTGTTACTACTGCTACTACTGCTACTGCTAGTGTTACTACTGCTACACTGCTAGTGTTACTACTGCTACTGCTAGTGTTACTACTGCTACTGCTAGTGTTACTACTGCTACTACTGCTACTGCCAGTGTTACTACTGCTACTACTGCTACTGCCAGTGTTACTACTGCTACACTGCTAGTGTTACTACTGCTACTGCTAGTGTTACTACTGCTACTGCTAGTGTTACTACTGCTACTACTGCTACTGCCAGTGTTACTACTGCTACTACTGCTACTGCCAGTGTTACTACTGCTACACTGCTAGTGTTACTACTGCTACTGCTAGTGTTACTACTGCTACTACTGCTACTGCTAGTGTTACTACTGCTACACTGCTAGTGTTACTACTGCTACTGCTAGTGTTACTACTGCTACTACTGCTACTGCTAGTGTTACTACTGCTACTACTGCTACTGCCAGTGTTACTACTGCTACTACTGCTACTGCTAGTGTTACTACTGCTACTACTGCTACTGCTACTACTGCTACTGCTAGTGTTACTACTGCTACTACTAGTGTTACTAGTGCTACTGCTAGTACTACTGCTAGAGTTACTACTGCTACTACTAGTACTACTACTGCTACTGCTAGTGTTACAATGCTACTGCTAGTACTACTGCTAGAGTTACTACTGCTACTGCTAGTACTACTGCTAGCGTTACTACTGCTACTGCTAGCGTTACTACTGCTACTGCTAGAGTTACTACTGCTACTGCTAGTGTTTCTACTGCTACTGCTTCTACTAGCAGTAGCCAGACTAGGCTAACAGTTTGGCTGGACCAGCATCCTTCTCATTAGGCAGGAGAAGGAGCACCACTCCCACGTCCCGGTTTCACTTTCTGTCTTATGTTCATCCTAGACAGATGCAGTCAGAGATTACGCATCGCTGTGCCAGCGCCTGTGAGTTAAAATCATGTCAAAAAGAGACACAACATGAACAGAAACACAATAAATAAATAATAATACAGAAAGCTAATTCTGCCGTAGAAATGGGCCATTTACAAAACGACAACCGCAGTAAATAGTACCATGCAGAAACAACAAAAAAACATGTTTTTCCTCATCCAGAACAAGCAATCTTCTGCTGCATCAGAACAACATGCGAGACCGACTCTTGGTAAATATTGTACAAACCCAGTTTTCCATTATTTCCGATCTGATAGCGAAAATAACCATGGATGCAGAACGCACGGCTGTGTCTGTGTTGATGTGGTTTTGATGGCCACCCACTGCGATACGCTGGAAGCGGCGGTCTCTGCCATTTACCACACAGGGACATCATTCATTCATCCATTTATTTATTCATTCATCCCACCCACATTACAGTGGCAAATGTCACACAGCCGGAGGTGCAGTACAATTTTTATCTGTCACTCTATTATTATAATACAATGCAAAAATAATAATGCTAATATCAATCTCCATATTACTAGAGGCACGATGGTTTAATGGCTGGGGTTTTCGACTATCAGGTGAAAAAGGTCCTGGTTTGACTCCCCAATGTCCTCAGCCTACGTGTAAATGCCATTTGCGCTGTATATTATCTGAATTTAGTCGCTTTGGATAAAAACGCTTTTATCTAAATCACTAAATAGTCAATAGCACTACGGCGGTTATTTAAAAATACCTATTCCAATTATTAAACGGTGTTGAATTGTGTTTTTTAAACATTGCCTCTAGCAATAGCTCCTGCTTCTCACGGGACTGCTGTGTGAATCACAGTGGCTCGCTTACAGGGTACACACAGGGTGTGCACCGTGGTAGATGATAAGCAAAATAATAGCAGAACGAGACCCCCCCCCCCCCCCCCCCCCCGCCCGGTTCCCTTAATGATGCTCTTTCATCCTTGGGATTTTCACTTTCCAATTACACTCTCAAAATCGATCTGCCGCGTTCAAAGGAAATCCACATGCCACTTCATCGAATCAGAAAAAGAAAAGTCTGATCCATGTGTACATGGTTTGTATTGTAACGGCCCTATGGGCCCTAGGGTGGTTTTCAATTGATATTGGTAATGCCATATCGATAATTCCCTCACAACTCCCTCACTCCGTTCAGAGTTGAACATTAAGTTACATCCTAACAAGAGTTTTTTGTTTTTATTTTCCTCTGGCAAACAATACCGCTTGGTAAAGCACCCGACCGGCTACTGAGCTATACACTTTACATCTTCCGGATAGGAGCTCGTAATTATTATCCACAGCTCACGATTAAATTGCTTTTTACTTTCATTTGCATACAGGGCTGTTAAAATATCTCAACCTTTTAATGTTGAACTTACACTGTGTTATGTACTGTGGGCAATAGGTTATGGCACAGGTTAGTTTAACTGTAAACCTTTAAAGACAAATAAAATGAAAACGCATTTGCGCCATACAGCAACACTAGCAGGGGGCAGGAGCAGGGGGGGTAATTGCTTGAGTAGTGTAGCATTTTACTGCATAAAATATATACCCCCCCCCCCCCCCCCACCCCTTCCGAATTGACCTTGTATTAACTTCTCTGTGGGAGGTAATTATGTGCATTAGTCGTAGAGCCGCATTAGCAGGCATGATTGGCACGTATTTAAGCCGAGGTCATAACAGTGTATTAAAAGAAGGGAAACGGGCTAAGGTGGTGGCCAGCCACAGAGCATGATATGTGACGCCTTCAGACCCTTTTTCTAATGTGGTAGCAATGTAGCATGTGCCCAAGAATAATAAAAACTACATTAAAGTGACAATCTCGAAGATTTCCCGCTCCGTTCCCTTTGGCAACACCATGGCGATAAGCGATAACTGCAGGTGTGTTTTTAGACCAGAACTACCACTGCTGGGTGACGGAAAACACACTCCCCGCGCGCCGCTAGTAATGTTTTGTGGGAAAGTCGCCACCGAAACCCAGTTTGTAACATTCATCATACTGCAAATGCAAGGGCTTTCATCAGTGGGCCATAGGCTCAATCACCATTGTGTTACCTCATTCGGGGAAAGATAGTCACTTAACAGACATTTATTCACATGAAAACCTTCAAGATTATTACTATAACATCGAATAAGTATTTAATTGTATCATTTTTTTTTTTTGTAGGACTATTGTATGTTATATTATATAACTTTTTTATATTAGTATTATTTGTTATGAGTATAATAGCATTAATATGGAACTACTGAAGGACAACCTCTAAATATAATTATCGCACCAGACCAACCGATGAAGATTGCAAGATATAATATTTCATTTCATAAAAAGCCTCCAATACAATACTGTCAGCGCACTCATTCCTAGAATTGGTGCCTCAGTGGGAATCGACACCGCGAGCCCTAGCAGTGTTAACGCCATGTCTACCGGTTGAGTTAGAGAGAGATGACACAAATGTTACTCCGTACAATATATAATATTTCATTTCATGGACGCTTTTAAAAAGCCTCCAATACAATACTGTCAGCGCACTCATTCCTAGAATTGGTGCCTCAGTGGGAATCGACACCGCGAGCCCTAGCAATGTTAACGCCATGTCTACCGGTTGAGTTAGAGAGATGACACAAATGTTACTCCGTACAGAGCAATGAGTTGCCTGTGGTTGGAAGACCCCAACGGATAGCAGCAGACCCAAGTGAATGAGAGAAACTATCGAAATTTAAATAATGCCTCTAGGCCTAACAGTTAAACCATCACGTGAGGTTTTCCTCAGTAAGTTACCACAACAGATGTATTGACAGGATCTGCGACTCGTCTGCACGACGAGATAGGCATCAGGCAGTTTGAACAGGATGTTCGCAGAGTTTCGACAGGCATGTGCCAACCACCTACCAAAGTTGTTGTCTCCAAAGCTCGCAAGCAAGGCGACGCCCTCTAACTAATATAAAAGCCCTGCGCATCCCGTCTTCCACATCCTATCTCTCACCAGACTCCAGTAGTGAACTCTCGTTCGCGAGACGCAGCTACGGAACCATCTATCGAGAAATAGGTCCAGCGCTGTTAGGGACTTAGGCTGTATTCTCTGTTCTGCATCATTACTGAATAAAGATAATTGTTTATATTCTTAATCATCGACTTCGACAATCCTTATTCCAATCATAGTTTAGTGTGGAAACCTCTGAATCTTCACAAAACCAAGGTAAGAAGAAGAAGAAGAAGAAGAAGAAGAAGAAGAAGAAGAAGAAGAAGAAGAAGAAGAAGAAAAGCATCAAAATAACAAGACCTGAAGGAAGGAAGAGAAAACCGACGTAACCAAGAGCGAAAGAGACAGACAGAAGAGAGAGCGGGAGATGACGAAAAAAAGACAAAACAACCAAGAGGTGGCAGGAGGAGAAGCAAGCGCACGTATGGGGCAAGGAGACGACGTACAGATGGTGTGTATTAAAGAGAAGAGCTAGCGGCGTGTTGCTGCTCCAGACGGGAAACTCAGACCTCGGCGGGTTTTGTTTTTCGGGTTTGGGCAGCGCATGAGTCAGCAGCAGTAGAAAACAACAGCCGATCTCCTTCCGCTCATCACCGTCCAAATCTGGGATACATGAAAGGAAGCCCTCCATCTTTAAACACACCGGCTCGCCGTTGTCAGGAGGAAAGGGGGTCTCCCACACGTTAACTGCAACTGTGAGGTGTTAGGGTTCACACAATACTAGGATATGATAGTTTCAGACTCGCTTGACAGAACAGTGCACCTCAATGTCAGAGTTGTGTTACACATTGTCTTGGTACCATTTTTACGGTTTACACCTCGTCATTGAGTTCTTAATACCCGTAATAAATGTTGCATTTCCCGTTCCTCCCTGATTCTGTTTTACTCAACTGGTCCCATGGTCTGATTGATTCCCAAGAGGACTCTGAAAATGTCAATTGTCGGCCATTAACTGGCGTTCGCGATAAAGTAAGATTGAACCGTATCGAAAAAGCTTCCTTCCTGCCACTGTGTCTGTGTCTTCACAAATCACGCTCAATAACAAGTTCTCTTTTTTGTTCGGTTTTTCCATAACCAAATAGATGTTGGTTTAAAAATCACAAGCGTGGAAGAAAAAGAAAGGAGAAACGGCGACTTCAGATTTTGGGTTTGAACTGAAAAACACAAAGCAATGGCTAACTCACGATAAGCCAAAACAGAGAGACGGATTTGAAAGGGAGCGCGGGGAGGAGACACACTGAGGGGGGACAGAGCGAGGAGGAAGGTCGAGGTGAAACGCCCGCGGAGCGGAGGCCATGAGCAGAGGCGTCGCGGCGGGGAGGGTGTGACCGATGTCGATTCGACGCTGCACACACACAGCGACATCCGAGTCTGCCGCCGAATGGGCACACGTCTAATGCCGAAAACCGAGTGTGAAAGCAACTTCTCTCCGTCTGCCTTTGTCCGTCTGTCACCAATGTCTGTCTCCTGTGTGCCGCGTTTAATCTCTCGCCAAGCAGAGTCAACACGTCCATCTGTTGTCTTGTCGGGAGTCTAAAATAGAAGACTTTCTCTCGTTTCTGATCTAAATCCACCACCACTACCGCCACCGGAGACGTGTCAGTACTGCACACTGATGAAGTCGCACGCATACACACACACACGCTATGGGGGGGTGAGAAGGGTCACAGGGGGACTAGCCACACATACGTACATTTGTGATTATTTACTAAAAGTCCCACATTTGTGTACGTACGTACGTCTGTGTGTGATGCATGCAGACCGCACACGCACGCCTGTGTTTAGGAGTCACACACACACACACACACATGCTCACAGACCTGCAAATAAGCAGGCTGTAGGTGCAGAGGTTGACGAACAACGCTGCGATACTGCGAGACTTGGATGCTGAGTTTCTTAGCGTCTCTACATAGAGAATAACAATCTCAATGTCATTCCATTTAAAAAACTCCAGCCATGTGTGAGGATGTATATCTCTAAAGAATGACATGCCTGAGGAAATTGAAGTTCACTTTGCTTCACTTTCACAATAGTGTAGATTTACCACCATGACATTTATGTGTGTGGTTCACTGTGTGTGTGTGTGTGTTTGTGTTTGTGTGTATGTGTGTGTTCCAGTTTGTGTGTGTGTGCGTATGCGCTTGTGTGTATGCATCTATGCATGTGTGTGTGTGTGTGTGTGTGTGTGTGTGTGTGTGTGAAAGTCTGTATGCGCTTGCGTGAGTGTGTGTGTGTGTGTAAGTGAGTTAGTGAGACAGAAAGAAAGAAAGAAAGAGAGAGAGAGAGAGAGAGAGAGAGCATGCGTGTGTGTGTGTGTGTGTGTGTGTGTGTGTTTGGGATGGTATGCATTCCATATCTAGACCAAATGGATGCAGCATGTCATCAGTTGTGCAAACAAGGTTTCTGACAAGATGAATGAATTCACACCCGGTGAGAGAGGACGGCCAAGACAGCGGCAGGAAGGATCTCAGACACACAGATGGACACCAACTTGCTTACGATATCACAGGCCGATATTGAGCGGGGAACAAAGGGAAATTGACAAGAAGCCATTTTAATTTTAGAACAACAACAAGCAATTTGTCTGTGCTGTGATAACGACTTATGAAAATGTTGAGCAAAATATTGAAATGTGCCGGCCCTAATCTTCCCTTGCACTGAAACTCCCAGAGACATCCATACAGACGTGGCTGCATGGCATCATTGGTTGTTACTGTTACTTCTAGACAACTGCACTGCTGCACTGTTTTAGAACTATGAACCCCATCTGTAGAGTACACACACACACACGCACACGCGCACACACACACACACACACACCAATATATAATTACACAGTACTACATATCTCTGGCACCTCTTCCTCTTACAATCACTGCCAGCCCTGATAAACACAGGGCATATTACATAGCCAAATCCCTGTGCGCGCACACACACACACACACACACACACACACACACACACACACAAGACACAAAACCATGCGCACTCAGCCCTAACCTCCTCTTTAATCTGTGTGTGTGTGTGTGTGTGTGTGTGTGTGTGTGTGTGTGTGTGTGCGGTGTGCGATGTGTGTGTGTGTACCTGGGTTTGTATGCGGAGGTATGCGGGCGCATGTACACGTGTGTGTGTGTGTGTGTGTTTGTGTGCATGTGTTTATGCATGCATGCGTGTTTCGAGTGTGTCCACAGAGGAGCAGGGAGCCAGCAGAGGAGAGACAGGGCGGTTTGGATTGGTGCCTGGCCAGCCAAGATGTATTGCCTGTCAGTAGCACTAATCAGGCTTTCCCCAGCAGCATTCATCTCTGGAGCCGGCCCAATGACTGCCCACTGACCACCCGTTATTTAGCCAAGCCCAAGCCAGAGCCTGCTGCTCTTACAGCTCATGTCCAGGAGCCCAGTTTTTCTATTTTGCACATCCATATTTATATTGCGTCGCGGCATTCATATTCCTATTTCTCCCCTTCTCTTGTTTGATTTGCGCCGTATTTTCATTGCTACCGTCTAACGTCTGAATTTCCCTTCAGGGATCACAGTAATAAAGTCTCATCTTATACCGCATCTATCTATCTGTGTGTGCGCCACTGGAGTAATGGTGAATAAAAACGGGGGTTTACACAGAACCGTGTAACACCTCTTTTCATATGAACACAAAACCTTTTCGCAAAATGTGCTTCAGAGCTGCTTGGCGTGACAACCCAAAAAAAAAAATACACCTTTGAAAAGGTAAAAGAAGTTGAAGATGTTTGATTTTTGGATGAGACAGGAAGTATGTCCGCGCCAGACGGGAAGCGCGACTGTCCGACGGCGTGCTAGAGGACTCAAGCAGGACATCTCCCCGTCGCGAGTGACAGTAATTAGCCGTCCGTTCTATTTCCATCACTGTTTACTTCGCCCTACAGCTGTGTGCAGTCCTAACGCCGCCCCCACAGCCATATCCTCGCTGCCTCCTCTCCTGGCAGGACCGCGCTTCACTCTCTCATTTGCCAATCCTCCTCCTCCTCCTACTCCTCCTCCTCCTCCTCCGGTTTTGTTTTTTCGCATCTGACTTTGTCAAAAAGTTGTCTGCATTACGTTTGAGGGAATGTGTCATGGGCATAAAAGGCACAAGGGAGGAATGAGGGCCAAGGTAATCAGGGGAGCCGAGAAGCGTGAAAGTACCATTACTCATAATGCCATGCGCACGCCGCCAAGATAAATGACTGCAATCCAATGGGAACCCTCTAATATTGGACCCAGTTAGGCGGAAAGGGAGGGGTGGTGGTGGTGGGGGGGGGGGGGGGATCTGGCTCCTTTGCTTACAGCTCACGGTTGTTTAAAAATAACGTCCAGGAGCGCATGTCAGTTTCCAGTGTGATAAACTTCTCTATAAATGGCGAGATTGAAGGTGAGGTCCATGGGGGTCAGGTAGTCCGGTGGTTGGTGGGTGTTTTCGACTCCCCGCTAAAGTCGGTACCGCGTTCAAGCCCCACGTCCGCACAGTATACTGTAGATGTAGGCTTCCTCGAGAAAGTTGTCTCACCCGTTCCTTGCTCCTCAATAATATGTATTTCAGTTCAAGTGGCTTTGGATAAAAGCGTATAACAAACGACAAAACACTGTTATGTAGGGGAAGTGGTGTATGGTGAAGACAATACGTAGATATAGACAGAGAGAGAGCCATCCTCTATGACACTCCTTTAGCAACAAACTATTACAACTAGGTTGCACTATCAGAGATATTTTCTGCAATGCCAATAATTTTTTGCCCGCAATAATACTGTACAGCTCCTCCTCCTCAATAATACTGTATAACTCCTCCTCCACACTAAGACTGTACAACTCCTCCTCCGCACTAATACTGTACAACTCCTCCTCCGCAATGAGACTGTACAACTCCTCCTCCGCAATGAGACTGTACAACTCCTCCTCCTGCAATAATACTGTACAACTCCTCCTCTGCAATAATACTGTACAACTCCTCCTCTGCAATAATACTGTACAACTCCTCCTCCGCACTAATACTGTACAACTCCTCCTCCGCACTAATACTGTACAACTCCTCCTCCGCAATAAGACTGTACAACTCCTCCTCCGCAATAAGACTGTACAACTCCTCCTCCGCACTAAGACTGTACAACTCCTCCTCCGCACTAAGACTGTACAACTCCTCCTCCGCACTAAGACTGTACAACTCCTCCTCCGCACTAAGACTGTACAACTCCTCCTCCACAATGAGACTGTACTACTCCTCCTCCTCCGGCTCGTTCGGGGGGAGTCAGGCTGGGGGATGTTGAATCAAACCGGACTGTCTTCACTGTACACAATGTTTCAGATGTCTAATTTATTTTATTCTATAGTTACTTTATTTTACATAATGGTCACTTTATTTAGTTTTTCGTTCTTTGCGATGTGAGCTGCTGTAACACAGCTGCTGTAAATCTATCTATCTATCTATCTATCTATCTATCTAGATACAGACAACATGATGAATGAAAAAATAAATAAATAAAAATAATAATAAATAAAATTAAAATATAAAAATATATATATATATATATATATATATATATATATATATATATATATATATATACTGAAACTACAAATGTCAACTGGATTAACTCAATGTGCCGCTGATTGTTCAGACACTGGACTTTATGGGATGGATTCTACTGCATATATATACAGTATATATACAGTATATACTGTATATATGCAGTAGAATCCATCCCATAAAGTCCAGTGTCTGAACAATCAGCGGCACATTGAGTTAATCCAGTTGACATTTGTAGTTTCAGTCTGCTGCCAAAACCTCTACAGACTACGAACTACCAGAAGCCAGTGCTTGGCACGGCGCACGGTCGCGTATAGACATTTGATGGTGTTCCCGAGGTCAAAGCGTCGGTAAGCGCCGCGCTTTTACAATTGATAGCCAGGCACCAGACTTGGCGACAGACAGACGACAGAGGAGACCCCATTACCTTTAATCGCAAGATTGACTCGGCGGCCAATTAACGTATCTCTCACATGATCAATTGAATTAAAGGGCGAAATGCCAGCCCGACACCGAGGATGGATGAAGATTACTTGGGAGGGGTCCAGTGAGGACACATCGCTAATCACTAATCTCTTCAACATTTTTCACATCTCACACTCGATCACTCTATACCACACAGGTTCATTTCCGTTTCGTGTGTGGACACAAACAAGAAGGCGCCCGCCGAACGGCCAATTACGACTCACTGGGGTCTTATCCCTCCCTGCGTAACCCCGGCAACAACTTTACACCGCTGGATGTGTAAAGTCTGGGGAATTGCTTGTAACTGTGGCGACCGTGTGACCCGGGGGAAGGCAAACTACATGCCACTACAAAGTCCCCCCATGTGGGAACTTCATCATCCTAATGAAGATATAAATCCTGGCTAATGACCTGGGCTAAAGGGAAACGATCAAAACAGGGAAAAAAACATGTAAAGTACCACGAGAAATGGAGTGAAAAAGCGTATAAAATTGAATATAACATCCCGACGAGTGTCCCCGATGCTCCGGTAATTTATGTCGACCCCATTTGATACCCCATTTGATTCATTTTAAACTTAAAGGCCATGTTGCTGTAATTTCCCTCTTTTCCAATCGGTACGAGACGGCAGAATTTTCGCGCACGCCAAACGACGATTTCAAAAGTCCTCCACGTCTAACCTTACCCTTGACTGAGGAAGCGTGTAAAAGGGATTGCGTTACATCAAGGCGCTCGCGAGCGAAGAGAGAGAGCGAGAGAGAGAGAGAGCGCACGCGCGGGGGGAAGAGAGATGCAAGGATGATGTAGGCCGGAGACAAAGAGCGAGAGGGAGGCGGTTAGGGAGTTGATTCTGTTTAAAGGGGGGGTCGATAATCCAATAAGCACAAGGACAGGCGAGACAAAGACAGTGACAAGTGAGCTTGTCACGAGAGAGGGGCCGCTGGCCGGCGTTCACACCCGAGGGCTCCTTCATCTCCCGGCGTCGCAGCGGCGGGGAGGAGGAGGAGGAGGACGAGGAGGAGGAGGAGGAAGAGGAGGAGCCCTCTGAAGCACAGCATGCTATCGGGCCCAAACTCTTTCTCTCATCCAGCTCAGCACTTGGAGAGAGCTGCAAATCAGCCCTTTCTCTCTCTCTCTCTGTCTGTCTCTCTGTCTCTCTCTCTCTCTGTCTCGCTCTGCTCTGTGTTGTCTAAAAAGCCTCCTAAAACTTTCTTTCCCTTGTTGTTTCTGTGACTATAAAGACCTTTTTTTTCTCCTCCTCTAAACTCAAAGCGGGGGGTCGCTTCAGGAGACATAATGCGACAGGCTGACAGTGTGGGCCGTAACTGCCACGAGGATTTTAAGTGGGTCTGTTTGAACAATGTAACGCAACGCTGTTTTAATATTTTCCATTACATTATGCCACTGAATCCCCCGAGGTTGTTGAATTGCAAATTATGGGATGTCAGCGGCATACAGTATTTGTAACTTGCTCCTCTTACTCGTTCGGGTTGCACTCCCAAAGATCAGTGCTCCTGTCTCTCTCTCTGTGTTTGTGTGTGTATGTGTGTGTGTGTGTGTGTTTTCCTGTCCTGTCGCTTATACAGGACCTACCTGCAATCAGCTCATCACCTCCTCAGCCAACACATCAGCTCATCACATACTCTAGTATATCAACCCCCGGCTTTTCTCCCACGCACTCGCAATGCTATTTTGCTATTCTATATGTTTCCTCGTGTTTTCAACTCGATTCGATGCCTGTTTGTCTCCCGTGCTTCGGGATCTGCAGCCAGCCTGTCTGCTAACCTGCCTGGTTTACTCACCGTCTCTCTCTCGCGCGCGTGCGCTTCCTCCGTCCGTCAAGCGGGCCGCCTTGCCATCTCTATTCATCTCATCTCCTTGGAAGTTAATTGCAATAAATCTGTCATCTGCCTCTGAGTCTGTGTTCTGCGCCGGGGTCCGCTCTAGTGAACTAAACCTGACACCCTACACTGTTTCTAGTTAGAACCGGAGACAGTTTTAGGTCTTTAAAACAGAAATCGAGAATTGTAATTAGTTCTCAAACGCTAATTCTGTGTGGTTTGTGTGTGTGAGATCCTGAATCTCTCGTTCACAGCATCACGTGAAAATCAACATCTCCTAAAACAAAACCCCTCGGACGCTTAGGTCTTATTACGATCTGTGTGTCAGCTCAGGTCAAGCCGCTGCATGCTGGCTGTGTTTCATGCAGTAGCTTGATCTAAGGAGGCGGGTTAAAAGTTAAAGAATACTGAATAATGAAAAGTACAATAATGGGATTGAAGTTTTGTTTTCTCACGGCCAAAGAAAATGGAAATAAAACCAGTACATTCATGCAGTACATGCACATATTCTAGTGCTTAGTTGCTTCCTTATCACGCGGGATTATACTGCTGGATAGCTCATGTCTTATTGAGGGACACGTATTTTTTCCAGCAGAAAGAGTGTGGCTCGAAACTGTAAAAACTATACAGCTTAAGCCAAGTCTTTGCTTTGTACTGCTGGGAAATCACATAGGAGATCAGGACGGGGGATCCGGAGAGAAATGTGCATCTTACAGGAGTACATTGCTGCCTTATTCATTCATTCATGCCCGGCACGGCCTTGTCTTCATCTCCATGCCTACGTCTCTTGGAGACCTCTTCAATGTCTGTAAGAAGAGACGCCAAATCAGGCTGTGCATTGAATGTACACTTTGGCTTAAGCCAAAACGGACAGATACCAACACAACGGCTTCTCTTGGCTTCATTATGAATAATAACTACTGTTTAAGACTAATACTTTTTCTTTTCTTTTCTTTGTATTGGTTGATTATTGTGTGTGTGTGTGTGTGTGTGTGTGTCAGAGTTCACTAAATCTCATTGTAGTCCAAGAGGCAGGTTGAAACCACATACACGTGAGAGGTGGGGGGGGGGGGGGACTGAGGCTATAACCCTCACCTTTTTAAGGTCAGTCATAAGCCGGATACTGCTCTACACACACACACGTACACACACACACACACATTATTCTGCTTGTGTGTGTGCGTGGGCGCGCGCTTGCGTGTGTGTGCGTGTGTGCGGGGAGAGAAATGAGGTAACTCAATAACAAGTTTGAGGCAAGGTGAAGACTGTGAAGAAAGTTGTGGAACAAAAAAAAAACGAGATTAGTCGGTTGGATTTTTCAATTTCTCCACGCAAGATTTCTCTGCCCACCTCTGCGAACGACCTCCGTCGAGGCGAACTTCCTCCCCCACCTCCACCTCCGCCTCCTCCTACTCTTCCTCTCCCAACCTATTTTCCCAGGGTTCCCCGGAACCTAATTTGAATCCGGACCAAGGGGTTGGGGGTGTGTGAGCGGTTATGAGGGTCTACAGCGGGAGATTTGTCCTTCAGAGAGAGTCAGAGAATGGGAGAACGCTTCCTCCTCCTTTAGCTGTAGGCCTCACAGTAGCGGATTAATCACAGTGGGAAGGTTGAGATAGGGCTGGTCGTTTGTGTGTGTGTGTGTGTGTGTGTGTGTGTGTGTGTGCCTGCGTGTGCGTGAGTGTGTGTGTGTGTGCATTGATCCAAATAAAAAAATAAATTGTTAACCAGACAAACCCACAATAAAATGTGCTTTCTAAGTGCGGGTTGGAAATTAATCTGATACATACGCAGCATTGTTGCGCTAACACCGCCCCGGCAATAGGTCCAGCTTTACTATCTTGACATTAAAACTTCAGCACAGCAGCAGTACCATTACAAAGAGCGAGTCAAGGTTGGCTGGCACCTCTGCCGGTAAACCCGCGGCGCAAACAAACCTTATCAAAAGTAAAGCCCGTGGCAGGGAATCAAAAGGAATGTGCCCTTAAAATGAAGAAAACAAGAGCCAGACCAGGTGAAAACGATGTTCATCTTCATAACGTGGTTTAAGGACAGTCTGCGATTGGAGACATCTACGATTTTACGTTTTTTTGTTTTTTTGTTCTTCTCCCGATCCAGGCCCCAAATAATGATATTTGTTCTTGTGGTCGCATGGAGATGGGTACATGGACAATGACATACAGCGGTCTGTTTGATAGATTACCGTCTGTCCACAATTCCCACAGCGTTATTCCTCAATCAGACACGACCATGCATCTCCGCCGCCGAATCTGCCTCCTCTAATACTGTAAGGGAGGCCGGTGGAACGGGCGGGGAGAAACAAATCCAAAATGTAATTTCACTCACAAACAGTACAATGTGGACATCGAGATTACAATCCAATTGAATTTCATTTGAACTCCTGGTTCGCCGGTCGCCCCGCCCTTACTCCCCCCCCCCCCCCCCCCCCCAAGTCTGCTCACAAACACGTAAGACGTCATCCACTCCTTCTCCACAGTTTTCTCCCCTCGGTATTGCCAGGCTGCCTAACTGGAGACGACAACAGCCGCCAGTCGTATTAGCACCGAGCGATGGGGGATGCCGCATTAAAGTGTCACTTTACTGCGCCGGTCACATACAGGTCATTTCCCCCCCCCATGGTGCTTCCCTGATTATTTGCGTTTTAATAGGACGGATGATATGGATATGCTTCTTTGTTGTACAAAAATGGCTTTCCGTTTTGTTTAGTTATGTTTATCGGTTTTCTGCCGTTCCTAGGATTTCCCTACAGGTTTGTGTGTACTGCATAGTTGCTTGTGGTATACAGGAGTTTAAGGATATTGACTTTTATGCCCGGCAGTATATAGCAAGATATCGTTACACAGGCAAGCGAGTTGCATCTTGAACTCATCAACAGGGCCGACAGCGAAGCAACATCGGTTAAAATATGGTAAATATTGAATTGCAACACCTCAAAGGGGACGTGTTTTAGTTTTTGACACATCTGAATGCTTATGAAATGCTTATGTTTGATCAAACGTAATGTTTTCCTCATTAACAGAAGGGCAGAGACCTTACAAAATATATTTCAAATTAAACCTAAACTAAACTATTAAAAAGTTTCTCATTCTGGAGAATAACTTACAAACCCCAATAAGCCGCCGTTTCTTTCTGCTGACTTTTGGTTAACGTTAAGGCTGCGCTACAAAGACCCAGAGGAACTTTTCAACCTTACTGTCGGGTCCAGGAGTTGTGTTCAAGGTTGGCATCCTCATCAATAAGACCTACCAGCATTAATCAAAGACCGAGCAGTGAGCACAGAGAGGGGGTCTCCCCCTCGCCTGTCCCCCCCCCCCCAGTCCCCCTGCCCACGGGACAATGACAGGTCTGTAGGTTAATGACCACAAGGTCATAACGCAAGCCCTCAGGGTGTGTGTGTGTGTGTGTGTGTGTGTGTGTGTGTGTGTGTGTGTGTGTGTGTGTGTGTGTGTGTGTGTGTGTGGGTGTGTGTGTGTATGTGTGACTTTCACTGTATTATTATTATTATTATTGTTATTATATATACTGTATGGGAATATTGTGTGTGTGTGTATATGTGTGACTTTCACTGTATTATTATTATTATTATTATTATTATTATTATTATATATACTGTATGGGAATATTGTGTGTGTGTGTGTGTGTGTGTGTGTGTGTGTGTGTGTGTGTGTGTGTGCGTGTGTGTGCGTGCGTGTGTGCATGTATGTGTCTGTATTACTGAAACTAAATGGTGGAGTGTGTGTGGTTGATATCTGGTTTAAGCAGCCTCGCCTGGCCAGAGTCAGACTGATCCGACTCTGGGGCCCGGGCGAGGCTGCACACGTGTGGTGCAGAGCAATCACGGCACCCAGGAAAAACCTAGCTATCACCACACACACAAGAGAGCTCTGACATGTCGCCATGTAACACCTGCTCGGCCTTGTACCATCTGGCCAACTTGACAATGAACCGGTGTACACCGACTCTACCTGTATGCTGTGCGGAGGAGCCCAGCAAAGCCACTTAGGTGGTGTGTGTGTGTGTGTGTGTGTGTTAGGGGTTTACTGCTACAATTGTATATATGGGAACCCTTCCTGTGTGTGTGTGTGTGTGTGTGTGTACTTTATTTTGTGTGTTTATTTTTTAACCACACACACCGTCCCGCATCATTTTATCCTCCATCTTTTGTTCAAAAAATTAATCTGTGGCGCATACACCCACCACCCAGATGCCCAAGGACCCGGCGCTCCCTTTCAAAGCCTCCTGGCAGGGATGCGTTGGGTAGTAGACGCACAACAAGCTACC
>JAOPHQ010002854.1:207500-210000 GCA_030340625.1 Merluccius polli | reverse complement strand
GAGTGAGTATATTCATGGTTGTATCAAGGATGAAGCATTGACTCATCATTTCCCTTCACTTCATTGTTGACCCGCTAATGACCACAAAAAATCAATGGCGCCAAATGCCAAGTGGTTCCCGTCTTTTCCAGCTTGACCATAAGATCAAGATGTCGTCGGGTTTTACGGACAAACTACAAAAATAGACGGTTGTAACACAGTTAATTTCCTCTAAAAGGCTTTGAAAACATCCTCTAGCATCGACTTCCATCCTTACTCAATTAAACGCATTAAAATCCTGAAGGACCAATGAACATGGGTATCAAAGGGTATAAAAGCCTCCTTTAATACGTCTCTTTTAATTCATATTTCTACTCTTTAGTCATTTCAGCAGACGCTGTAATTCAAAACCACTCTTTGTGTTGTCATTAAAGAGCAGGTGGGGGATAAGGCGTCTTGCTTAAGGACGCTTATGGGTAGTCTGTGAGGATACCAGAAGCTGCTCAGCTGGGAGTCAAACACCGTCGCCGTTAGACTAATAATAACACCGAAAAAAAACAGAGACTAGGGTCTTAACCGTGGGCTACTAATCACTCAAACCCCAAATTAATCACGGCCCCTAGTGTGCTGTCCCCGGCTAAACGCGTCGCTTCCCAGCCGTGTCGCGCGGCGCCGTGATTGGTGAGGCGGCGTCGCGGGTCGGGGCTGGTCTACTCCTTCATGACCTATAGATTTACTCCGTCGCTGGCATCTTTTCAGGAGCCTCCCCTCCTGCCGTCTCTCCTCCTCCACGTCTCGGTGCCCAGGAGCCACTGGCTCGGTGACAATACTCTGCTACCCCGTCGGAGGAACAGGAGGACAGACGCAGCCCATCGACTTAGGGCTTTCATCCCTGTTTTATTAATGAACTCATAGCCCTATATGACGACTCAAATCTGCGTGGGAAAAGTCATAAAATCGATGTCGACGCCATACGGTCTCAATAATTCAGGCAGGCTGACGCAGGTGGACGTTCGACACATTATCTCCTCTCTGTCACTGCTGTTGCTTCCTCTTCTTTCAAAGTTCACTTTTCTTTTGCTTGCAAATGGCGATGCTGCAGTGCACACCTACACCATATAGTCTGCTGTCGGCTGCCGCCATTAGCAGACAGACATGGATGTTATGAACAACATTTTGACACCATATCAGTGACTAATGGAGACAGACAAAGGTGGAGAGCGAAACAGGGGGAGAGAGAGAGAGAGAGAGAGAGAGACAGACAGAGACAGACAGACAGACAGACGGACGGACGGACAGACGGACGGACGGACGGACGGACGGACGGACAGACAGACAGACAGACAGACAGACAGACAGAGAGACAGAGAGCTTTTTCACACCACTCAGTTCTTTCAGTATTCAACAAAGAAAACTGCCCACATAAAGTACAGATAGTTATTTGAGAGACGGAGACAGACAGAGAGAGCAGCTGTCTACAAGTTAGTTGAGTTCAGACAGGGTGTTATTGATCCAGCTTGACGTGTCTAGACTAACCCCGTCACTTACTAAACAGCGAGTGCCTCGGCGGGACGAGAGCGGTGTTGTCACACGGAGGGAACGGCAAGGCAACATAGTTAGACCGCCGGCCGTATGATCCACCATAAACCATACAGCCGACCTTATTCACCTACAGCGGCCGTCTTGGTTCTGTCCCGGTTCTCAACGCTAGCGGGGCGGGGGGAAAACCGAGTGCCGAGATCCACGCTCAGGACACAATCCTCAACAGTCACATCTGCGGCGGTTGATTTATCCCATTATTCCTTTGTTAGCAAGTAAAAGTTGAGGCACAAATATAATTCAAGTGTCTGACAACATTATGGAAAGGATCCCCCCCCCCCCCCAGAGGAATAAAACAGCATGGCCGCCCACATTAATTTGAGCCAGATTATACGGATGAAGAGGAGGAGAGGAGAGAGAGAGAGGGAGAGGGAGAGGGAGAGAGAAAGGGAGAGAGAGAGAGAGAGAGACTCTGTACTTTTGACTGTACTGCTGCTGAGCGGTTTGTTGAGCCTGTCTCATCCTTTATAATAATAGCAGGACGTCTGTTTGTCTTCCTTTTCAAATCTTTGAGTACAATCACTGTAAAAGCAAATATCACTCCCCCCCACTTTGACGTTCAAGGAGGCAGAAGACATCCTCAGATGTCTTGTTCATGATTCTGTATACTATATTATAATGATAGCAAAGCTGTGTTTCTGTGTCTTTATTTCAAAAGTCTGAATACAACCACTGTTATATATAAATATGGTCTAATACATAAATAATGTATAGACCAGAGTAATAAATGTTTTACAAGGAAATCAAGCTGTTGGCTAGTCGGTTCAGCTTCACTGTTGTTTGAACCCTGACCTATGCTGACCTAGTAAACCTTCCTTACAGGCCTTGAACCGGAGGGATGTTGGGAATATAGTCTACTTTGGCGCGGTGCGACAATATGACATTTGTAACACCGCACACACACGCACACATTTTGGCAACG
>JAOPHQ010002854.1:182500-202500 GCA_030340625.1 Merluccius polli | reverse complement strand
AGGGGAGGGAAGGGGAGGGAAGGAGGTTAACTGACGAACGCCTGCTTGAAAAGGTGGGTGTTGAGGGCCTGTTTGAACGATGGCGTTGGGGAGGGCGTTTCGGGGGGGGGGGGGGGGGGGGGGGCGTGGCAACTGAAAAGGCCCCGTCGCTCCAGGTTGACAGGGTCTGGGGCGACACTTATAGGCCTACATCCACTGCCAAAGCTGTGTATGTGTGTGTGTATAACAGAGGACCAAGTTTTAATGGACTTCGGGGACATACAAATCGTCAGAACTTCGTCAACAACTTTCACGTGGCATTTTAGAAGCCATTAGAAGGTAAGCGCAATAATAATGGCATTCAGAAAACTGTTATTAAACCGCGTTGAGAAAGTTTCTCCTCCTCATCCCTCGAACCACTATATTGTTTCATGTATAATAGATCCTATAACAACATGCAAATACATGGCAGGAGAACAATACATCATCTCAGCCGGCCTATAAAACCCCTCCAGCGTGCCCGACTACATTATGCAAACGAGTGCCCTTTATATAATCACAGCAAAATGTCACCAGTGTTCCTCTTTTATCTCTCAAAACGAAATTACGAAAAGATATTATCTCGCTAAATAAATAATTGAATCCCTAATGGCGCATGCATTTACTTCCGAGAAGTAGCTCAACTCCAGACTCCCCCCCCCCCCCCCCCGGCGGCGATATGAGTAGCACTGGGAGGCGCGACCTTCATTGAGTCCATAGCTCCTCAGTGACATGAGTCATGTCTGGAAACTAGTGTACTTAACGAAGCGCTCGCTGATACATAAACTTGGTGGTGGTGGGGGGGGGGTTGTGAGTCAGAGAGGAGGGGTTTGTCTCAGGTATCTCTCTCCAGACCACCGAATCGCTGATGGTCACATCCTCCCAGCAGGGTATTTTTAGGGACACACATACAGACACGCACACACAGACACACCAGGATTATTAAGCCGCAGTCATGGTGCAATAGCATCGGTTTAATGTGGACCCTGGGTGAGTTGGTTCTTCACAACCACATCTCTCTCTCTCTCTCTCTCTCTCTCTCTCTCTCTCTCTCTCTCTCATTGTGGTTTCTACATTATGTTTAGGGCTTGGGAGATTTTTTTTAAAGTTTTGACTGCGCATCAGTCAATTGCACTTCGGCAACCAGACAAAAGAGAAAGAGGGAGAGAGAGAGAGAGAGAGAGAGAGAGAGAGAGAGATATTCAGAGGGTGGAGGTGTTCAATGGACATAATAGACAATGGCCGCTGCCAGCAAAATACCGCGTCTCTGTGGACGGACGTGTCTGGAGGTCAACTCGGCGAGTAAATTGGCAGCTGGAAGTGCACAGTCTCAATGGGGAGACGGAGAGACAGCGCCGGGGTAACCTTGGAGATAGCATTCGGAGGTGGTGCCATTATTAGATAATAACATTTTGATTGTGACCAAAATATCTTTTCAGAACTCAAACACAAATACGGCGGGCGGAGGAAAAAAAACGGCGGCGGATGATTGAATGCGAACGCGCCTGTGTGCATGCGCGCGTGCGTGTCACCGCCGCGCACGTACGCCTTGTCCGTCCAAAATATAGGGTATAGAGAGAAGAGAATGGATGTGTCAAAAAAAAACAAAGGCAAAGACGAGGCGAGCGTGCGGCGGGGAGAAGAAAGGAGGGCTGTAATCATTCACGACAGCCGCTGCCTCGCGCATATCTCAAGACAAGCAATTACATTATCTCTGTAAATGTTGCATTTTTCATTGTCGATAATTTATTCATACACACGCGCGCCGCGCGCACGCGGCACTTGTTTTTTCCAGAGGAAGGGGGTCCAGAATGAGACATGATCCCCCGCTCTTCACTCCTACAGGCGCCGCTTCCGTTCATTCGTTGGTTTATTTTTTGTCCTCCCTTTTTCTCTCTCTCTCTCTCTCTCTCTCCTCTCTTTTTCTCTTGTTTGCTCTCTTGCCTTTTAATACTGCAAGGGGCTACTTACTGCGTCCTCGTTTTCTTCCACTTCGTTTCCCTCGGCTTCTATCAATTACGCCACCGTGTCATTTTCATGAACTCAGGGCCACAGGAGAAGCGGGAGGAGGTTCGTCGTACTCAGAGAGTACATGAGGCCGCACGGCGTCGCAGCCGCCGTCGTTCGTCATCATTTAAACATAATAAAAGCTCGAATAATTGAGGGAAGACGGAAAGTGTAAAAGATTGTCCGAAGTTTGAAACACACATTCAATGATGTACCGTCTCCATAAGGGGTGTATGGACCATAGGGGGCTTACAACGTCTTATTCTCTGACATACTGCAGTTTTGGGAGACAAAGGGAAACCATATTGTTGGCATCCGGCGCGTTAAGCTGTGTTCACACCAAACGCAGAGCGCTTTACTTTGACCGTTTCGTGTCGTGACCGTTTCAAAATGCTAAATAACCGCCGAGTGTTTGATTTGGCCCACGAAATACACGCAAAAGGAAGTGCACAAAACGCCACAGAACTAATCGAAAAATCAACAGAGGTATTGCTAGTCCTATTGCAGGCCTAGTGTGTGTCTTCAAGGTTCATCCACAGAGTACACTAGACAGCGCATATGCTGAAGGATAAAAGGGCATTTGTCGTTATTATACACATTATTGTCAGTTTTTTTTTTTAGCGCCGTCTCACTATTGTACGACATTCAGTATTGTATTGATTTCAACACGCTCACAGCACATGTATGTCCTTGTGTATCGTCACTGTACTACACTACACTATGCCAGATAACCCTGAAAGTCGAGAAAAAAGCGGATGTCTTTGTTGGCCCAAATTCGGCTGCATTCCAATGATGCACGGTATCCTTTCTGTACCTTCCTGTCCATTCATTCATTCATTCATTCATCCATCATTCACCCATCCATCGAGCCATCCACACATCTATCCACCCACCTACCCACCCATCCATCCATCCACTCAACATTGCTGTTAACTGGAATGATGTCTTACCATAACGTAACATAATACACACGCGCGTACGCACACCCCCACACGCGCACACACACACACACACACACACACACACACACACACACACACACACGTCATTGTGAGTGGGGCTCTATAAAGGGTTTGGATCGGCTCATCCTTGCTCTAATGGGATTTGATGAATGGCAATCTGCACACACACGCACACGCACGCACACACACACACACACACACACACACACACACACATACACACACACACACATACACTGCAGCGGTGAGACTAAATAACTGCAGGGTTGAAAAACCAATGAACGACGCATTTGACATCAAAAGATACAAATAAAGTAAAAAGAGGAGATGGTACAATGTATGGGGAAGTAAGAGACAGCGAGGAAGCAGTTGAAAGCAGCGATAGAAAGCGTTGAAAGAGATAGAAACACACACTCATTAGTTTACTGTTCTTTCCCCCGTCTGGTTTGTTGTCCCTAGGACAACGCATTGTACCGGGGAGGGAATCAAAAAGGAAAGCAAACAGCCAGCTCTCCATTAATTGCTGTCAGCGCTATCCGTTCTCGCTGAGAGCTGAAAGCGAAACATAAGATAATAGAAATTAACACACACACAAAAACAAAACAAAAAAACAACTCATGCTTTATACGCTTCAAAATAAAGAAAGACTCCTTCGATCTGGCAATGTCTTTCTTCTCTCGCGTCTATCCGAGAGAGGCGATGCATATGAGTGTAAACTATCCATCCTTTACTCGGGCCCTGAGCTAGCATCTGCCTTGTTACTGTGATATACGTCTTGCCGACGTTTATATTTGTCACAAACATCGCCCCCCCCCCCCCCGTCTGTCTCGAAGCAAACAGTCAGATATAGGTATGGCTGACAAACAACCCCCAAATCCGCCTCCTTAAGGCAGTCCCAGAGCAAGACAACTAAACGCCCCTCCGATTCGCTAACCAGCCGGCTGTTTTTGCGACGTGCGCTTGGTAATGTGTGCGTGTGAGCGATGAATGGAAGAGGTTGGGGTTGAGGCACGCGCTGCGAACATCGGTCAAAGTCAGAGAAAGACGAGCTCCATCTATCTGGCCGTGTCTCTATCCCCTGTATGGGCCTGCAGGGCCACCGTAGCCTTCTAGTCGGTGTTTCTCAAATGTCGGGGTACGCGTTCCCACTAGGGGTATTTTGAAGGATTCAGGGGGTACTGCTAAAAAAATGCTGAGTGCATTTTGTTGTTCTTATATTGGTTTTGAACAAGTGTTTAATAATGCCACCGTAAAAAATTGAGCTGAATCTGAATACCACCTTAATAATATGAAATAAAATCTGAATACGAGAAGTTCAGTGTATCTTTTTACATATTTGCACCACGACTTGTAATGTTCATGTATGTTTACATCAAGTAACATTCGGCACATACATTATTTATATTCATTGTCATTTTTGGCTTATCTTATCTTCTTCTGGGTACCAAACCCCAATGTCCCCAGACATGTAGTAAGATGCCTAAACCCCTAACTACCTGCTCACTAATGACATGTATCTTTAACACAAAACCACTCTCTTGTCAGTATGGATAAGAGTGTGATAGTGAATAGAAGAAGCCTGTTTGTGTTCACTTGTTTTGTGTGTGATTAATATGACACGGTTTCAACTCATGGATTAGTGGCTTTAATTGCACAGATAAACATTCAGTGTGGTGCAGTGTGACCAAATGTAATCACTCTGGGGGGAGATTTTGTCTGAGCCCTGTTGTCAATTTATTTCTCTTCCCCTCCCGCCGGCGATCGATATTTCATCCGATAGCGCGTGGGAGCGCCGCGATCCTACAGGAAATAGCAGAAAAATGAAGAAGAAGCCGCGGATAAGGCCACATAATCCTGTGTTACAAATCGTGTACCCGGGCTTAAATGTCCCGGTAAGAATGAGCATGACATAAATAAAATAGAAGGACATAACAGCAAATTGATATGTGGTGTAACTAATGAGTCGGTGTGCGAATCGCGCGATGCAATCACTTTGGCTTCGGCGGTGTGTGTATATGTGCGGCGGTAGGCGGTATTTTTAGAGGTAATCAATTTTTGCGAAAAATGTACGCCGTTCCTCAACAGCGGGTCAGAAGGACACTCCGGCTGGCTCTCCAGTAGGAGAATGGCTTCCTGCGCGCCAGATGGCAGAATTGGAGTATAAAGTACCGGGAAAGAAAAGCCATAAGCCGTATAGACGTTAATAGAATAAGGCCATTCTCTACTAGCCCCCGAGAAACAAAAGAGGGAATGGAAACAGAAAGTATAAAGAGAGTGATGTACATGTGTAACGGAGAGAGAGAGAGAGAGAGAGAGAGAGAGAGAGAGAGACCAATAGAGAGAGAGAGAGAGAGAGAGAGACCAATAGAGAGAGAGAGAGAGAGAGAGAGAGAGAGAGAGAGAGAGAGAGAGAGAGAGAGAGACAGAGAGACAGAGAGACAGACAGAGAGACAGAGAGACAGAGAGAGAGAGAGAGACAGAGAGAGAGCACAGAGAGAGAGCAAGAATGAAATCGTAAAAGAGAGAGAGATAAACACAGAAAGCAGAGATATTGAGAGAGAGGGAGAGAGAGAGAGAGACAGACAGACAGACAGACAGACAGACAGACAGAGAGAGAGAGCACAGAGAGAGCAAGAGTGAAATCGTAAAAGAGAGAGAGATAAACACAGAAAGCAGAGATATTGAGAGAGAGGGAGAGAGAGAGAGAGACAGACAGACAGACAGACAGACAGACAGACAGACAGACAGACAGAGAGAGAGAGCACAGAGAGAGCAAGAGTGAAATTGTAAAAGAGAGAGAGAGATAAACACAGAAAGCAGAGATATTGAGAGAGAGAGACGGAGAGAGAGAGACAGACAGAAAGAGACAGAGAGAGAGAGACAGTGAGGGAGAGCATGCATGTGTGTGTGTGTGTGTGTGTGTGTGTGTGTGCCTGGAGGCTCTGTCTGCTTTGGCTCCGTCTTTATGGAGAAGGACATTTGCAGCGCCATGAGAGACGCAGGCGCTGTCACAGGCCGGCGTGGCTCTTTTAGGAGCGGCTCCAGGGGACCCAGACGCGCAGAACCCAGGAAGCTAAATAACATCATCCTCCGCTGCGCCCCAGCGCCCCCCCCCCCCTGGGGTCCCCACCAGACCTCAGACACACTCACCCAAGTCCTCCTCTCCCTCTTTAATACACCTCATACTCTCTCATATACTCCTCGCTCTCTTTCTTTATTGGCCATATTCGGGGTGCTTCGCTATGCTTCCGTCATTTTTGCCATCTTTTTTATTTTCTCGCCGTGAAAAAAAAAAAAGAAACAAAACACATTGATACACACACACACACACACACACACACAGATACACACACAAACACATGCACATAAGCACATGCACATACACACAAACATACATATACACGGCCAAAGCAGTGGTGGTTTACGTCAGTGTAGCAGACCCAATTTTAGAAATGAGCCTAACCTTCACCTGAGTAATACTTTCATGCTAGAAAAGCAGCGTGAGAGAGAGGGAGAGAGAGAGAGAGAGAGAGAGAGAGAGAGAGAGAGAGAGAGAGAGAGAGGGAGAGAGAGAGAGAGAGAGAGAGAGAGAGAGAGAGTTGCTCCAAATCAATAGGCAGTGGCCTGTAGCGTGAGCATCTGCCCTCTCTCAACAGCACATCAAGACAGAGGCTGAGACCACATCAGAGGAAAATATATAGAAGAAGAGAAAATAGAAATAGAAAAACAAGAGTTGAACTTCAAGAAGTCCAACTCCAAGGCTGGGGAATCGCACGCCATTCTCGTAATATATAATGTATTCATATTTAATTTAACGTTTGGGTAACACTTTACAATAAGGGTACATTCATTAACATGAGTTAATGCAGTAATAGTTGCAGTACAGTATTAGATATAATAATACATAGTTCATTAACAGTTATCTAATGTGTCTAGTAATCATTTACTAATGGTGTTCTTGTTAAATAAGGTATTCATTTATACATTATTTAATAGTTTATAAAGATGCTGAAAATGTTGTTTTCAAAATAACAAGTGCAAGTGGCATGTCTGTGAGGAAAAACAGTAACTTTTTCGTTATTCCTTTCAAAGACTGCTTGAATTGTTACTTTTTCTAGATATGTTTTATCTAGAAAAAGTAACAATTCAAGCAATGCATTTTCTTTTAACATGTAGCATAAAGTCTTTATCTTTTGAATGAATAAATCATGTTAATAATAGGTTGGAGAACAATGAATACCTTAGTTAACATCATCAGTAAATGATTACTAGACTGTCTAGTAATGGGTTAGTTAATGAACTAATATGTCTAGTCTAGACATATTAGTTCATTAACCGTTAATGCTTATTACTGCATTGACTAATGTTAATGAATGTACCATTAATTGTCAAGTGTTTGTTTGTTCGTTTGCTGTGTCAAAAAAAAACATGCATGAGCCAACAAAACGGTTTAAACCAAAAAATCTGTTCAGGGCAAATCTATCGCTTTCATTTTGGTTCTGAAACAACGAAGCTCGCTGCGGTCAGACATCACTGCGGCGCCCTACGTCCGTATCCCACTGGCCCGACTCCAGCCGCCAATGAAATGCCAATACAGACACAGATTCATGCACATTCATTAAAGGCCAGCGAGGCGGTTATTTGTTCTTATCCGCGTTGTAATCCGTTTATGTATCTGATGATCTCCCCCCCCCTCCATTTGATAATCTGATGTAATATTGATCTTGGTGTGAGGAGGTGTGAGGTTCTGGGGGAGGGGAAGGGGAAGGGGGGGGGTGGGGGTGGGGGGGGCGCAGGGGGTGAGTTAATCAGCCACATTCGTTTTGTGTGCCTGATGGATGGGTAAACGACTTAACACAGCCAAAGAGACTTGTTGGTCCAAAATGTTGTGTAGCTGAATACCAGCAGGAAACACTGTTCGGTTTAGAGCAAGGGGGGGGAGACAGAGAGAGAGAGAGAGAGAGAGAGAGAGAGAGAAAATGAGACGGGGACAGAGAAAAAAAGAAAGAGAGAGAGAAAATGAGAGACAGGGAGAGAGAGGAAATGAGAGCGAGAGTAGTGAGCGGGGCGAGCATTAAAGATAATGAGCTATTTATCCGGGCGCCTCCACCTACACGTTGCAGTAAACAGGTTTCATTAATTCCCTCCGATGCCCAGATGCTCCCTGGGAAAATGAGTGCCATTGTTAGACGAGATGACGGTTATCAAGGCAATCACCGTCGCATTCAGGGGTGGCGTTGAGCGGCGCCCACAGCGTCTAGTACGTCGCAATAGTCCATTAGCAGATGGCAGCCGTACAGGATTGTGTTTACCTGCCACGGCAAAGTCATTTCCCAGACTTCAGATGCCGTCGTTGTTGTTGTTGTTATTGTTATTATTATTGTTATTATTATTATTATTATTATTATTATTATTAAACTACTAGTGCGGCCGTCACCGGGGCGATTAAAATAAGCCTCTGCTTCAATTTATGACATGCGGTTTTGATAGCCTGATAGCATTTTAACTGAAGTCCTCCCCTCATGATTGGTTTGGGTTATTGTTACCAGGCGCGCTGGAACCCGTTTCATGTGAGGGGGGCTGGGGGCTGCGACCGACGATTGTCGACGGGGGGGGGGGGGGGGGGGTGATGCGCGATTGTCGACGGGGGGGGGGGGGGGGGGGTGATGCGCGATTGTCGACGGGGGGGGGGGTGCGCGATCGTCGGCGGGGGGGTGTGCGATCGTCGACGGGGGGGGGGGGGCTGGGTGCGCGATTTACGACTGACGGAGGGGGGGGGGGGGGCGTCGCGCCCTCACAGCCCGCCCTCAGGGTGAGGCAATGTGAGGGGGGCAGCCCCCGCAGCCCCCCCCTTCCCGCGCTAGTGATTGTTACCCAGTGTGGCGAAGGGAAGCTCAGCAGGAGCGCCGCGCTGAACGCCCTCCGCAGCGCCCAAACTTTGTGACCGCCTCATTCGCTGTGGCACTACACACGTCACTTCACGTCCAATGCTAGCAGCTGACTCTCCATACAGCGTAAAAAAAACAAACCCAGCCAAAGAGGGCGGAGCCTCTCTCAACTGTCAAATAATAACTGTCAAGCTAATAACTGTCAAACTCCCGATTGAGCGTGACAAGCAGTGACGCAACTGCGCTGTGGTTGTTAGGGGCGGGGCGATGCTAAGGGGTGGCGCGTTACGTCGTCATGAACCCTTTAAGCCCCGCCCATAAAATCCAGAACGTGAAAATGGTGAAAAATAGAAAAACGGTAAAATAACTCAACATTAAGGTTTCAGGTTTTCAGCAATGACTTTCTAATGTGTGTAATGTGTTCAGAAACAAATCTCAGAATTTGCTTTACACGGTTTTTAAGAGGCTGTGTGTGTGTGTGTGTGTGTGTGTATGTTCCCGTGTGTGTGTGTGTGTGTGTGTGTTTTTCCATGTGTGTGTATGTTTCCATGTGTGTGTGTGTGTGTGTGTGCGTGCGTGCGTGCGTGTGTGTGTGTGTGTGTGTGTGTGTGTGTGTGTGTGTGCGCGTGTGTGTGTGTATGTTTCCACGTGTGTGTGTGTGTGTGTGTGTGTGTGTGTGTGCGTGTGTGTGTGTATGTTTCCACGTGTGTGTGTGTGTGTGTGTGTGTGTGTGCCCTTGATTGAGTGGCCCTGCCATTATGCTCAAAGTAAATTCAGCTGACAGCATTAAATTGCCTTGGAGAGGCCGGGGCGGCTTGACAAAAGACAGACATTCTTGGAGAAACTCTTGTATACATTCAATGCAGTTCAGTTCTGTATTGATGTGCACGTTGAAAAGAAAGCCTGTTTCTAAAGCTTTAAACCGTAAAGAAAACTTGAACATATACGTGTGGTGTCAATCATATCGATAGAATCTATACTACAGCAAAGTAAAACCACGCTGCAGACGTTACACGGTGTGAGCATAAAATGTCTAGTGATTTCCAATGTTATTCAAGCTTTAAACTTGAGAGTTTGGAGAGTCGTATTGTGTTATGTACTTTCACTTCATTGAAGTGGATTCCCCAAAGACAATGTCGAACAAGATGGGTTGTCTTTGGCTTATTGTTTCCACCTGCCTTATCGCGGTTTCTGCTCTGTTTTCTATCCCTGACCAAAGAGAGATGTGTTCTGGGATTTGCCCAACCCATCATATATTTCTTTAGATTTTTATTTAGTTTTATTGGTTTTTGGTTTCCGGTACGATTCTGAATAATTTTCTTCATGATGTTAAATGAGGTTTGTTTACTTGCGTAGTCGGAGACTGCCATCTACTCCGTCTGGTTGTCTGTCTTTTCTGTCATATCTGGTTTCCCTTCAACCTCTCAGAGTAATCTTTTGTTTCCTGTTCTTGTGTCCCTGTTTCACTCTTCGCAGTTCGCTTCTGTCGTTCCCTCTCCTGTTTTGATTTGCTATTCCCTTGGGGAGGATTTTCCGTTTCTGTTGCACCTGGCCCAGATTGCCGTTCCTTTTCCTGTTTGTTTCTCTGTGGATTCGTGGATTATACACACGCACACACGGCGCACATCCAACACCACTGTATGTGTCCCCTTTTTATATTGAAAAATAGTGTTTTGAATGAATGCTTGTAGTGTTTTGGTCCCCTGTGTGTGTGTGTGTGTGTGTGTGTGTGTGTGTGTGTGTGTGTGTGTGTGTGTGTGTGTGTGTGTGTGTGTGTGTGTGTGTGTGTGAACATACAGTTACAAACACACACACACACAAGCAAACAAACAAACCCACACTGATTGACACACTTGTACGTTGCATGTCATCAATGTTGTCAGTACTGTTTAAGTTGTCAATGTGCCGCCAATGCACATCCACGCGTCTCTCTGGCTGTCAGGGGTAGGATGAGGATATGGATGTGTGGGAGTGTTGTCAGGCTAACGCTATAGCGCCGGTGTCATTCACTCCTACTGCTGTCACACCTACCGTATGCATAATGCATCAACTCAGAACACAAGCCACACAGCCACAAAGCCCCGAATGTCATCTCTGTAAAGTGCACCTTGGGTATGTATGTATATGTTATTTTTTGTATTCACCTTGTTGGCACTAGCCAGGGTGTTTTTCTTGCCGGAGGACCAGAAAAAAAACGTGTTTTGTGTTTAATGGACCCTTTTCACAGATCGTCAATAGTAGGGTAAAGTAACTTCATCGTCCTGTAGGTTTAACATTAGGGCGGTTTTATTTATGTCTGTCACAGCACCAGCATGGTCAATATATGTATATGTATGTATATGTATTGACTTGACTAGTTGTGCACTGCCGTGCCTAAATCGAATGGACCCATGAAGGGGTCTATATTAACACTATTTATAACCATCTCCAAACCCCCACACCTATAATAAAAACACAACCAAGAAAAACAACTGTCTTGATTGGCCAAGTTTGGTCATATTATTTACATATGTAAATAACCCATGTGATTGGACTAGATCCTGTCCTCATCTCATACTACAACCCACTACAATGTTCCTCAGAGTAAACATTAATGAATGTTTAAAGATCAACCGTCTGCCGTTTCGCACAATCAGCACAATCTGCAGCAGAGCGGAACATCATTAAGAGCCTCCTCTTCATTATGACAGTGTGTGTAAGTGCACCTGTGTGTGTGTGTATGTGTGTGTTTTGTGTGTGTGTGTGTGAGTGCATATGCATGTGTGTGCGCGTGTGTGTGTGCGTATGGGGGTAAAAAGGCTCACGGGGGACTAGACACACGTATGTACGTTTGTGTGATTATTTACTAAAAGTCCCACATGTACGTACATCTGTGTGCGCATTCTGCATCATGCACATGCACATGCGGGTGCGTGTGCACGTGTATCATTATTGTTGTTTGATCTGTTTTCGTCATTCATGTAGCCTTAAATGGACTAGATATACCTTTCCAGGGAATCAATCAATGAAACTAGCATAATAATAGGCCTAATAATAATTATAGACTAATAATATTAGTCTATTATTAATCGTTTTTTGTTTTAGCTGTATTGTCATTCATGTTGTTTTATTTTCGTTTTTATTTTTTTTTATCCATTCAGGCTCCTCTGTGTTATATGATGCACATTTTGGCTGACGTCACCATCAGGTCGCGGTAGCTTACTGGTAGAGTAGCGACAGGCCTATTATTATCCTAGCTTCATTGATTGTTTACCTGGAAAGGTCTGTCTAGTCAATTTAAGGCTACATAAATGACGAAAACAGATAAAACAACAATAATGATACACGTGTGCATGCACGAGCATGTGCATGTGCATGATGCAGAATGCGCACACAGACACACGCACGCCTGTGTTTAGGAGTCACACGTGCGCACGGACATGCGGTCTGCATGGCTGAGTTGTACTAATCACACACAGACGTACGTACATACAATCACATGGGACTTTTAGTCAATAATCACACAAACGTACATACATGTGTCTAGTCCCCCGTGACCCTTTTCTCCCCCAATAGTGTGCGAGTGTGTGTGCATGCACACGTGCACGTGCATGCATGTGTGTGGCTGTGTGTGTGTGTCTGTATCTGTGATTAGGTGCATGTTTCTGGTTTCTGAGTGTGTGTGTGTGTGTGTGTGTGTGTGAGTGTATGCATGTGTCTGTATGTAGGTTCAGGTGTGTGTGTGAGAAAGAAGACAAGTCTGGGTGCCGAGTGCTCCTGTGTAAGCTGGTAATCAGCCGATCTGCACCTGAGAAGCAGCGTGAGACGACCAGGGGCCACACGTGGCTACCCGGCTGGCTGGGGGCCGCCACATCCAGACGCCACCTCAGCCTCTGCCTGGGGAGAGGAGCGGGGGGGCGGGGGGGGGGGGGGGGGGGAGGGGGGGCGGGGGTGTGGCTGTGACATTACCTGCCTCACCACCAGATAATCATGATGAATCGCTATCCGGGCACAGCCGGCCTTCCCAGCGCTCGCAGCGCTCAGAAAAAAAAACTACTATCGCAGAGCAAAACAAACAGAAAGAGATTGTTGATGCATGGCGGCCATCTTGACAGATTCCCGCTTCATTATATAGTGTGTCGGCCAGGCTGCTCTGCATTTATTTTTCACACACTCTCTCTCTCTCCCTAATGTCTCCACTTTCACCCGTATGCGCTCTTTCTGTCTGTCCCCCCTCGCTCGCCCAACCTCCAATGTCTTGGCTGCCCTCCCATTTCCTCGCCCTCTACCCCCCCCACCCCCCCATCTATCCACGCCGCGAACGCCCTCCCATTTTCTCACGGCGTTTCATTAAATGTCTTCTTTTCTGCGTTAACCTTATAAACAACCACATTGAATGGGTCCAACGCTTCGTCTCTGAAATGAATGTCTCTCTACCCTTTATTTAATGCTTCTATTTAAAAAGCGAGAAGAGAGATCTCAAAGAAGAGATTGGATCTGGATTACATTTACAGGGAAATAAATGAATCGATATTTAGTGGCCAAAAGGGAGGGCTTGTGCAGCCTAATGTAATGTGTTACAGCTAGTTGCTTGACGTCTTCTTCATTATAATAACAGGGCAAATATATTCAGGGAAAAAAGTTTTTAATTGAATCTTTTGGGTGAAAGTTGATGTTTTTAATATTTTAGTTTTAGTCAAACTTTATTTATCCTGGTTTAAGAGCAACATATACCCCTTTTGTATTCAGGACAGCAGTGCTAAAGTTAACCTAGTATGTATTGTACCTGGGGGGAGGGAACAACAAAAGTCCCCACCGGTTTCAAACCCTACGAAAGGTCCAGCTTTAAGCCTGGACCTTAAGAGACATATTTTGCCTCGATGATCGAAGCCAGTCAGAATGAGAGTGGGCCGATACAACTCAATATTTATATAAAGCCGACATTCAAGTCAAGGACATTCAATAAGCCACATATTTGTGATTGGAAGAAATGTTTTTTTTTACAATTAGCGGTGAAGTACAGAAATATATGGCTGAAACCACCAACGAATACATCCAAACAAAAACATTGATTTTTTGTTTGGACAGTCTGTACATTTATACAAGACAGACAGCTGCTGATCATATTTAATCACAAGCAAAGTAGAATCCTAGGTAAGCTACTTCTACGACAGTAAATATACAAATATAAATTGTTCTCCATCGCTGTACCCCAACCTTTACACACAAGGGCTTCACGCACTGGCAAACAAACGGACCCAAAATATTGTTTTGGTGAATATTTACAGCCATCCTTGTTTTCCTCTCTGTTCCAGCTGCTGTAGAGAGATGACCGAGGACGGCCAGGGCTCTAGTGCGACCATTTCGTTGGCATACGCCAGTAACAAATTATTTTTAAAATTTCTGAATTAAAATTAAATAGATCATGTTCACGGCTTCACACGTTTGCCGACTGACCAAGGAAATAGCGCTATCACACAAAATAAATATGTTTTGCCCCATTTACGCAAGATTTGCGAAGAAACTGCTTTCAACTTGCAACTGCTTGCAAAAGAATCACAAGATAATGTACTGAAACTGGACCGTCCACATCACTGCAATGAGCAGCGACGTGAATCCGTAGGCCTATGTGGCTATCGCTGCGCTAACGTTGCGCTAACGTTACGCTAACGTTAGGTGAGTTGGAAGCTGGCGATGCACCGGCTGATTCCAGGGACTATAGCTGTGTCCCAATTCAGGGGTTGCATGCTTCGAAGTACGCAGCCTTCGTACTTCTGAGGGTCCTTCGAAGGCCGCATCAACCGTTGTTAAATGAGACGGTCTAGCCTCCGAAGCATTTCCTGGTTGCGTCACCAGCCGTCAGTTGGTACTTTGTAACGTAGCCGTTGCCTGTCAGTTTGTTGTCAGTTGAAAAACAGACGGAAGGGTTGTAATAAAGCAAAAAATGATCATAATAATGATAATAATGAAGTATAACATATAATAGTGATAATCATAAATGTAGCTCTTTATTCAATCCAATCGTTTAACTAGAGTTTGCAGTTTTACAGTCTGGAAATAAAGCAGGGATAATAAAAGTAATACAATATAAGTAATGAGTAAAAGTATAACTCGTAGTAAGTAAAAGTAATTAAATATAAACCCAATACTTATTACATTTAAATATAAATTAATCGCCGCTTGGTGTCGCCATTATTCTTTTCCCGCCTCTGAACAGCGGCGCGCAAAGGATTTTGGGATATACGAGGCCGCGAAGGATAGTTGCGGTGCGTCCTCCAAAAAGAGGAAAAGAAGTGCGCATTTGAAGTACGCATTTGAAGGAGCCTTCGAATTGGGACAGCCTTCGCGCCGCGTTGTGACGTAAGCGGCCTTCGAATGCGTACTTCGAAGCATGCAACCCCTGAATTGGGACACAGCTTATATTTCACCTGAAGAGAGACTAAATGAATGACAACTTTTTCTTGGCAACTGGTGAGGAACAAAATATCAACACGGTGATTTTTCCACAAAATAGGTTCCTGTAATGTCCAACACAGACGTTCAGAGTTCAAACAGGAATGTCAAGATGTGATGTAAAGCGTACAACATCGGCCTACTTATACAACACCTGAACATTAGCGGCAGGCGGCAGCTGGCGATGCATTTGTGGAGCACACTTCTGACCAGAGAAAAACCCAGAACGGGTTTGTTCACAATATTACAGTACCGTTGCATACATTCGCTTTGCTGCAAACAAGAATGAGCACAAGAATCGCATTAAGGATTCAAGTTCAGTTGGAAAATGGATGTCCAGCAAACGGTCCGGGAGACCAAGCTGCAATAGCTCCTGGACCAAAGGACTCTGTTTGAAAATGCATCATTTAAATAGAAATGGCGGAAGCCAAATATAACTGAAAGATTGAAATAAACTCCTATTAATCCCTCTATTTTTACTCTGCGCCTATTTTATTTAGTTGTGCCCCTAACTTTTGGGCACTGTGCCCAAAATAATGTAAACTTAGGAGGACAGCGCAGGCAGGGCGGAAAGTCGGCGTTACAGCCCTGGCCACAGCTGTAGCAGCTCTCCTTGAAGCTGAGAGAAAAACACACTTCACACTTCACACGCAGGGCCCGCTGGATGGCTCTCAGGAGCCTGGCGGAGAAAGGCTGTACACCTCTCCATAATGCATGATGCCTTATCCTGCTGCTGCTGCTGGAATAGGCCTATTGTAGCAGTCCACCATGACTGTGTATTGGAGAGGCCGTGAGGGGAGGAGGAGAGAGAGGAGAGGGGAGGGAAGGGGAGGAGAGGAGAGGAGACAGAATAAGAGCCAAGAGGTCAATGAGACAACTAAACAGGCTGCGTCCTTTTCCCCCTGTCGAAAACCTCAATTTGTGTGTGTCTGTGTCTGTGTGTGTGTGTGTGTGAGACTAACCCTTCTTTCTAGAGCTGCCATCTTTGCAGCACTCCACTCGCAGCTGAAAGAGGTTACCAGGGACAACAGCACTGGCACTACTGGCACTTAGGGTCACTGTGTGTGTGTGTGTGTGTGTCTGTGTGTGTGTGTGTGTGTGTGTGTGTGTGTGTGTGTGTGTGTGTGTGTGTGTGTGTGTGTGTGCGTGTGTGTGTGCTTGTGTAAGCAAGTAAAACTTTACTTATTTAGCACTTTATTTATACACACAGTTACAAAGTGCGTCACACACACACACATGAAAAATATTAATTAATCAGTAAACAAGGTCAAATAAATTACATATTACAGTATAAATCACAGCACAATGAGAGACAGATAGCCTGGCAAGCCAGACCTACATCAGAAAGATGTAAGGTCTGGATCAGCTCCATTGGCAGTGTGGGCGGGATAAACGGTTGTCTTTCAAGTTCCCTCTGCACGCAATAGGATAGCGCTACAACCAATCAGAGCAACGAAGAAGGTGACGTAGTCAGAGCGACGGCTCTGACTACGTAATTAATCAAAACTCAGAATAAATATTTATTTTCGAGGAAAGACTTCAGTGCCGTTCTTTGTTCTTTTCTCAAATAAAATGTTAACTTAAAGTCTTGAAGAGTCGCGGCCAAAGCCGAGTCGAAAGACAACCGTTCGCCAGCAGCAGCAGCCATTGTTTACCTCTAACACAGAACCGTCGCATTTCTGTCGTCATTAGGTAGCCCGGCTTTCGACTCCGCCCCTCACGCTGTGATTGGTCAGACATACAAGACACACTTGGTGTTTCCAGCACCAAAAAGCCGACGGAGCAGTGCTAGACCCTACCTAGCTGCCAAATAAATTTGCTGCCGCTAGGGGGTGTCTAGAGTTCTAGGCTAAGAGACAGACCAAACTCAAGCAAATCAAAGATATTTAGAGGCCGATTTTAGAGGCCGCTTAAAACAGTCCACAGTCCACAGCAAATCGGATAGATTGGGAAGGATGATTTCATGTGTTTGGATCTAAAACAGTAAATGCACATTCTCCCTTTGTTTTGCAATTGGAGCGAGGAATGGATAAAAGGCAGAGAAATGAGGCGTGTGTGTGATACTGTATAAGACCAAGACAGAGCGATATAGGTTGAGACTGAGAGCGAGAGCGAGAGAGAGAGAGAGAGAGAGACTAACAGCACCAGCTATCACTTCCTATGATGCTAACAGCTGTAAGAAGGATCCACAATGATCCAACTGTCTCTGAATTTGTACGCTTTTTTAATTGGGAAAATAAATCAATTTCTGTGCGCTGCATTGTATATTAATTATATTCCCATTCATCATGTTTTTCCTGTCTTCCTTCCTATTCCCCCCCCCCCCCCCCTCATCATCCACTGCCCGAGACGCCATTAAACATCCATAGCAGCAGCAACAGGCAGGCCCTTAAAGATAGGCTGCCCTGGGCTTACCATCACATAGTATATCATCGTAATGTATATACTATGTGAGAAGTCCACCCATTAAAAACAGAAACTCAATTAAAGTCAATTGAAGGGGGAGCGCATAATGAAACTCATATGGCACATTACGTTCGACGGTGCTATTAGAGGAAAGTGAGGGTGATGTTGAAAGCGGTGGCAGAGCAGAGAGGGGCATTGCTGCCTTTCATCTTTCCAAGTTTTCCCCTGTTCGTGTTATTAATTATCAAAACATGACTCCTGCTGCACTCTGCTGCCACACCGGGACACCGCCGGGCACATTATTAGTCTCTCAGCGTTGAAATTAAATAAGAGTTACAGTTGTACATTGTATAAGCTGGAAGACAACGCACAATAATGACGCCCGGGAGAGACCGTCGAGGTATGCAGGTGAGGTCGAACTGTTTGTTTTTTCCGCCGTTGAGGTACAAATGAATATTTCAGCGGCGATTACAACGTGACAGATTGAAGAGGCTGTTCCCACTGTAGAGCTGTCTGTCTTCCCTTTCAGACGACTGCTGCTGGATCAGACGGTGGCTGCCTCACTTTTGTCAAAGACAGTCGTCTTTGTCTCTGATGGGTGTGTGTGTGTGTGTGTGTGTGAGTGAGTGAGTGAGTGAGAGAGAGTGAGCAAGACAGAGAAAGACAGAAAACGAGAGGAAGACAGGAATAGAGAGGAGAGAGAGAGAGAGAGTAAGACAGGAAGAGAGAGAGAGAGACAAAGACAAAGGCGCTGCTAAAGAGCTCTTTCTCACTTTAACCCCCGGTCTGTATTACAGTAATAATGGTATCCCCTTCAAAACCTCAGCCTCAGTCGAGTTATTACCAAAAAATAAATGAGGGATTTACCATTCTGGATGAAGGGCACGTAACACATGATGAGGTAAAAAGAGAGCTGCTGTGAGCTTCACACTCTCAGTGTATATGAGTGTTTTCTGCTGATGCGGAACAAAATGGCAGCCGCGTGGACCTTCCTCAAAATGAGCAGAAAAGGTCAAACAGCGCCTGGAGACTGAAGAAACAAATAATAAATAACTGCCTCTACTTTGTACCGGACTAAAGATGAAATGGAAAATAACGGCGTGTTGCGGGCAAATTGGCAGGGTTGTGATAATAGGTTCAAGTAAGAGCAACGCAAATACCACAGTGAGGAAGAAAGAGGGAGAGAACGAAAGAGAGGTGTGTGTGTGTGTGTGTGGGGGGGGGGGGGGGTGACAGCCCAGCGGTAATAGCAATGTAAATTCAACCAACAGATGAAAAAAAAAGCCTGTAAGAAGCCTGTAAAGCCTGAAAGAAGCAGGCTGGAGCACACACACACACACACACACACACACAAACACACACGTTTTGTTGTGTGCATGTGTGTGTCCTGGTCTGGATTTAAGAATTAAATTGAGGGAGAGAGAGAGAGAGAGAGAGAGAGAGAGAGAGAGAGAGAGAGACGGTGTACAAGGGCATCCGTACAGCTCTAAACAGCCAGGTGGAAAGCGAAACAACAGTCAGCAGCACTAGGGTGGTGGTGTTGGGGGGGGGGGGGGGGGGGGGGGTGGTGTTGGCTCACACACTCACACACACACACACACACACAAACACAGAGGCTTGGAGAGCGGACATGTTTCTGTTTTTGGACAGAAAGTTGGAGTGAGAGCTCCACCAACAGATGAAAAGCCGTAAAGCCTGAAAAGAAGTAGGCTGGAGCTCAAAAACACACACATACAAGGTTTGTTTGTGCTAACTCTAACCCTGTTACGAGAGAGAGAGAGAGAGAGAGAGAGAGAGAGAAACAGAGACAGAGACAGAGAGAGAAAGACAAGGTTTACAAGGGCATCTGTACAGCTCTAAACAGGCTACAGCCAGGTGGAAAACTAAACAACAGTCAACAGATAGGGGTGAGGGTTTGGCTCACACACACACACACACACACACACTCAGAGAGGCTTGGAGAGCGGACATGTTCCTGTTTCAGGGCAGATTCACGTTAGTTGGAGCGAAGGGGTGCTCACCGCTCACTGCCTACGCGACGCAGGGTCGATCCAAGTCATGTTTGACCATTCAAAGGAACAGAGCTAAAAAAACACAACAAACACGATTGGATCCAGAGCTAGTTGTCCACAACTAGCGTGTCCACACACACTGTGTGTGTATGCTTGTGGAGAATATGCACCGAGATACACAAGCCAACATCGTGGGGGGAACCCCTGCAGAGTGAAACAGTCACGCTATATTATCTCTTATTCCATACACAGTATACTATGTACAGAATAATGTG
>JAOPHQ010002854.1:75000-175000 GCA_030340625.1 Merluccius polli | reverse complement strand
ACTCGCACTACAGGAAGTCAATTAGTGTCGGAGAGAGCCTCACAAGCTTTGTAACCACAGCGAAACGAAAGGTCACGTCGCTAAAAATGGCCGCGTTTCAGGTGTGGTGTCCTTACAACGAAACAACGGCGGGACCAGGATTTAAAAGGTCGACGTTGCTGCTGTGACAAGTCTGCAAGTCCTCCTCACCTGCAATGGCGATGCCTGCTTTAGTTTAGACATAATAATGTCACTACTTTTTTTTGTGTGCGCAGGCCCGGTTCAGGACCACGGAGAGGTCCGGCGGCGATATATTTCCGTCCACGCGGGGTCAGCCGCGCGCCGGGCGGAACCTTTGCACGCCGGTCTCCGTTCCCTCGGCGAGAGGGGGGCCGGATTAGAGGTGAAGCATAAATACAACAAGGTGGGCGCTCAAACAAATCACCCTTCTCACTGTGTCGTTGTAGTATAGTATTCGTACATGTTTGCTTTTCCGTAGTACTGTAGGGTCGTGCATTCACAATGATCAGTGCATTTAACTAGCTAGGCTAGTGGATGCTAGGAATGTCATGTCTGTGCGTATTGGGTCACGTATTAAATATTGCGTTGTTATTATTATTATTACTATTTTTATTATTATTATTAATAGTAGTAGTAGTAGAGCTGGGGTTTCCTAATATAAAAACCAATCAAATCCCTTCGTCTTTCCTTTGGCTGAGCGGACTTGTCCGCAGCACAATATCCTCAAGGTATGTCCATCGATTTTAAACCCAAGTGCATTTTTCAATCCAAGCCGTTGCGTGACACAGTCCAGCACATGCGTATTGCAAAATATGAAATATGAGGCTCTGCATCATCTGATGTCACTGTTCAATAACTAAGATGCGGAAAATCAATCTCGACAATCAACCTATAGCGGTTATGGAGAAGAGTAACCGGTTTCCTTGGATACCGACATTACCATAAAGTGTTGGACTAGTAGGAGGGCTAGTTTCATCCAATGTGTCTTTCTATGTCAGTTTGACAATTTGAATAGGTCATCATACATTAATCAACATCTGGCTTTGTTGTTCAAATCATTTCCATAGTAATTTTGCATATTGCCTAGCCATACCCCATAACCGCTCTTTGCTTCTGGTTCACCAGCCTCTGTATGCCGTAGTCATGCATGCCTCTCATCATGACACCATTGACCTCCTTCACGTCTTTCTCCCTTCAGGGGTCATGGCCATGATGTGAAGCGGCGCAGTACGCCAAGATGGCCACCCGCCGAATTCCCCTGGTCTTGCTGGCCTGTGGCTCCTTCAACCCCATTACCAACCAGCACATGAGGCTGTTTGAGCTGGCCAGAGACCACATGCATGGCACAGGTCAGAGAAGCACACGGCAGAGGGAGAGGGAGAGGAGGAGAGAGGGGAGGAGGAGGAGAGAGAGGAGAGAGGGATAGGGAGGAGAGAGAGGGATAGGGAGGAGAGAGAGAGAGAGGGAGGAGGAGAGAGGAAGAGATGGAGGAAGAGGAGAGAGGGAGAGAGGAGGAGAGAGAGGGAGAGCCAAATGCTTAATCCAGTTTTGATGATTTCACTGGGGGAAAACACTTAATGTGTGTGTTCAATCTTATCGCTGTCAAAAAATTGTAATTCATCTTTCAGTTTTCAACCTTTACGAAGATGTTTCAAACAAACAGGCTTTCTTTTTCATTATGATTCCCCCCCCCCATCTGTTTTGTTGAGTTGACACAACGCTTATACAATCCGAGGTATTCCTTTAACTCAAAAATGCTGTGGTTGAATCAATCTCAGTTTACTTTCTCTCTGCCCGCTCTTAATCAATACAGAAAAATGTGTCCTTGAAATATTTGCACTTTGGATTTTCCTTTTTCAATGTAGATTAATCCAAACTCCAAGGTTGCTGCAGCTGAAATGTCTCCTCCATGTGCCACACATAGTCAACTGAGATGACAAGAACTTTTTTCACCCTAAAGCTGCTCACTGTTTTAAAAACGCTAATCCCATTATCCTCATGCTAATCAAGTTAATCATTAGATACCAGATTTCATAACACAGTACAGAGTAGTGCAGGTAAAAAAAACTGTTAATCACCAATTAAAAATCTTACAGTGATTTTAGATGTAGATATATCATTAGGTAGCAAGTAGAGTTCAGGCATCGTTTACAAGGATGCTGACAGATAAGCTGCAGGCATTGGGGTTCGGACTAGGGCTGAACGATATAGTGAAAACAGTTTTAATTATTTTGACAAATATTGCGATTGCGATATGATTCAGTATTAGTGGGAAGGGAATGATCATTTTTGCATCACAGTTTTCATTTTCACTGACAAAACTATTAAAATCATGACGTGACATTTGTTGGGGTCTGTACGAAACAAACAAGTTTTCTTACATCTGGAGAAAATGTATAGGCCAGGGCATCTCTGCAGCACTACAGTACTTCATTTATATTGGTGTTATGAATTTAAATGTTCTCATTTTACCCTTTTCAAATTTTGCCACTCCTATGTACTTGGCCATATTGCGATTCAGATAACATTTAGATACATTTTTCAGCCCTAGTTTGAACCCATAACCTTTCAGCTCGGAGTAAAACACACTATATTATTCTTCCCCCTGGAATTCATACATCATGTATACACCACAGTGTCAATGTGTATGCTTTAAACACGCTCAAGAGCGGCACAGTCATGTCACTTATTATTTTCCTCTGAATGTTATGAACCAGCGGTCCTGTTCCCTGATGCCCATTGTATATGGAATCAGAGACAGCCGTGGTGTATTTCATTTGCAAGGGCCCTAAATAATGCTCTTATGGCTCACCTTTGACCCTTTGCCTTATTTACACATCAGCTGACTGGGTTGGTTTACAGTAAATGTAAGCATTGGATTTAAAGCTGGTTACTCCATCCGCATGCAGAGTGTTTGCACTGGAGACTGTGCAATTATTATTAGTAAGCAAATTCAGTGTCAACTAAAGAAAGAAAAAAAGTATTCAAAACGTAAATGGTAGCTATGAGAAAACATGGCTAGAGCACATTCATTAACTCGCCTATTATTTTAGTTATAGTATGCGTGAAAAGATATTCCTAACTAGACCTTGCACCGCACGCTGCATATAACTTGTTAGTTTGTTTAAAAGAAAACGTTGTTTGTCCAATTTATTTTTCCGCATTTCTCAACTTTGTGTGAAATATGTGTCCTATTTTTTTTCAAGGCTGAGTTATAAAATTGCCATCAGTGCGAGGTGGTTGGCAGATGACTTGGAGAAGTGGGCTACTAGAATATGCATTTATGCATAACTACGATAGCGCTGCTGCTATAGCGTGAATCTTTAATGACACACTAGGCTTCCAGCGTAGCATGCTAGGGTATCACTTCATATACATGTCTGTTATGTTTCCATTTTAGGTGCAATAAAAATCACAAACAGGGCAACACTTGAAAGAGATTACTTTAGTCTGAAGTTGTTGTGCTTTAGCATCTCATTGTATTTGTGTTGAGCTGTGTGAACAATATTATAAATCATCGACGGGATGTTAAACCTGGTCCTCTGTGCTTTCAGGTAACTACCAGGTTGTTAAAGGCATTGTTTCTCCAGTGAGTGATGGCTATGGCAAGCAGGGCCTGGTGTCGGCCAAGCACCGAATTGCCATGGCAAGACTGGCCCTGCAGACCTCTGATTGGGTAACGGTCGACGAATGGGAGAGCGACCAGCCAGACTGGACAGAGACGGTCATCACTATGAGGTGTGGAACTATGCTTTCAAAGCATTTTTTTTAAAGCTCTTTCAAAGCTTTAATCATTATTAGACACACAAATTGTCGCACAAATTGAACAAGAGCAGGTCCGGTTATACCCTATGATTAGCACTTCAGAACCATGGGTGGACATACATATTTCATAAGAGCGGGTTTCCCTATTCTGCAGCCCTTAATTTAAAAATATGTGATTTTTCTTTGGCTGCAGTGCAAATTATCACGCGCGTCTCGTTCCTCTGTTGTTTGTTGTAGATGTAGTCAGTTATTCCCTGTCTATCCCAACGCGCTCTGCTCTGCCGTGCCCGCTATGTTTTATTCAGGGAGCACCAGTTGCAAATCACTTTGGAGAGTTACTTCACAGGCAATTTATTTAAGACTGCTTCCCATGTCGGACACCACATCGGACTAAATCATGTGCATCTAACACTGTAGATAATCTCCCTAGAGTAAATGTGCTTCATTCTTTAGTCGTACATTGCTTAAATCTAGTCAAGAGGTACAGAAGTGGCTGTCAGACACTTGAATTCTCCCTATTTCGACACTGATAAAGCTCAACATTTTATATATATATTATATACTGTAGACACTGAACAGCTGAGGTATAATATGTTCCCTTTAACGTTGGCAGTATCCAAGGCCTTATCGAGGTTGGTCTTCGTCAGTAACCACATCTTTTTGTTGTGGTTGATACCCACTGTCAAGACAGATGTGTTCAGATGCACCTGAGTCGAGAACCCATCGCTTTTGTCTCTTGATATGATGACCTTCCACGATGTTGATGTTGAGAATTGAACGCGGGTCAACTCCCTCTATTCAGTCTCTCGTTCCCCGGGTGCAGTGAGCGCACCCCTTAATGGACTTGCTTCGCTCCACGGCTTTTAACAGCGTTACGGGGTAGTTCGATATTCCCGGTATTCTGTTTCATTCCAGACTGTCCGTGCGATAGATACTGTCTCTGGAGACCTTACCCCCCCCCAGCCCATCTCCTCCTCCTCCCCCTTGCTGGCGCTGCTCTATGCCAACATCAACTATTAGTGTTAACCAACGAACATTGCCAGGGTCCTAGGGGCCTAAATCATCTCGCTGGCTCTGTGTTTTCAGTGCGGTCAGGGGCCGCTGAATTGATCTCCCAGCTAGGCGAGACGGTGCCACAAAAGCGTAACCTGGCACTTTTACGCCTGTAATATTTCTGCATCCGCGGTTCGACCCCTGGTGCCACTTTTTACGAACGGAAGCTGCGCGGTCCAGAGGCTGTATACACACATGTACTAAATTAGTGATATTACTTTCATTTATTCATGTTTGATGTCTTTATTTCATATTCATACTGTGTTTAATAAGCTAGCCAGCAATCTGGCCCCAGCAGCTGACTTTATCCAGGTTGAATTATTTAGTGCACCTCATGATTGAACTGGCGGCAGTGGAGCCCAGCGGGTGACGTCCAAGCCCAGCATAAAGCAATATTACAACCAGTCCCCAGAGGCGCATTTTTTCCGCTTTCCATAACCCCACCTGCATTATTCCATTATTCAACCGCTTACGTCTTCCGCTCCGCCGCTCCCATTACCCATAAATCCCCTTGTTGAGTGGCCCGTCCGGCCGAGTGCTAAGCCGCGTTTTACGCAACGAGGGAGCTGCTTAAGGCATGAAGTGACCCGTTGTCTGTAGCACCAGGGACTTGTGAGAGACTGTGCTGTGCCAGTCCAGCCTCCACCCTTCCACACACACACACACATGTGCACATGTATACACGCACACACACCCACACACAAATCAGTTTCAATACCGATAAGAGGCTTTACTTTAAAACGGTGGTCTTCTGATTAGGTATTTCCAGTGAAACTGTGGATACCTATTATTCTAGAATAGGTAAATTATTAACGACATATGTATTCCCGGGGATAAGATTTGGTACCACTTACTTAATTCGCCGCCCCAATGGATGAAAATATAGGTCAGTCTGGATAGATGCTATCGACGTGCCGACGTGACAAAAAATACTATTTGGATTTTTTATTATAGAAAAAATGGCGTGGAGTAATGTGGAAATAAAAACATTTAAATGGGAACTGAGTGCTGAAACTTGGTATGCACATAGAGGACATCCCCCTTAAGATGATGTCACAGTGTCAATTAAAAAAAAAAGCTACACTAAGCGCTAATGCTCAAAAACACACATAAACGGCATTTGCTCTTGAACCATGACTTAGATTCACTCCAAATCGCTTGGGGACATTGATATCATCCCCACTTAAGAAGTGTGCCAAGTTTAGTGTCGATAGCTCAATATCAATGACGTCACAGTGTACATTTCAATAAGTCCTAAGCCAAGCAACACAGGGGGCGTAAAACACCAAAAACGGCATTTACTCTCAGACCATGACTCGGATTCACTCAAAATCACTTGGGGACAGTTATCTCACCGCCCCCGAGTGACACGCCCCGCAAAAGCGGGAAAAGGACGGTCGCTGGGGTCACGGTCGCTGGGGTCAGTGGTGTGTGCTGTGAATACCTTTTGAGGCTGACTTTCTTATCTCTCTCTCTCTCTCTCTCCCCCCCCCCCCCCCCCCCCCCCCCCCGGTGGATCTGAAGGCATCACTATGGGTGCATACAGAAGCAGTACAAGCATAGCACAGGTAACTCAATTAAAAAGACATATCTCTACAATATGCCATTACGTAAGTATTTCCATTCATTTTGCATACAAACAACATATACATGAACGTGGAGATACTAAACATCCTGTCCTAAAGCGGTCATTTAAACAGAGGATGTGTTAGAGATTTGTGGCAGTTGTGGCAGTTTGCCTCAGCATGTTGCTCATTATAGCCCAAGTGTGCTTTGGAGCACATGCTAATGTTGGCTGAAGAGCTTTAGCAATAGCTTTAAACATGAAGCTGAAGAGAATCTGACTGTACGATATGTTTAGGTGTATGTGTTTGTTTATTGTGTTCTGTGTGCACATTTGAAGCCACCAACACCTGTATCCAGTCTGTCAAGCACAGCTCGACATCGGCAGATATGGTACTGTAAAAACATATACACGTAAAAAGAAAAAGAAAGCTATTTTCCTATCATTGTCAGTCTCTGAGTCGGTGGAAGTCGCATTGTCACTACACCACTGACTCACTCCGATGGAAAAAAAATGATTGGGTGTTTAATTTGTGAGACGAGAGAAGCGTCTGCCTCTCGCTCTTCTGTATGCATGGGCCCGGGCCTCATTAATGATTCCATTTGAGTTGCACACTCATTTGAGTCTGCCTCACAATTGGCTCATCAATTCCATCATTGCGGAAGTTCACACATCGGCGGTCAGGTTCGTCTTAATGGGACGACCCAACATCCAACACTTGCTCGCTCAGGTTTTGACCGACAGGCCGTAATGTGGTTAACCGGCCCAATTCATTAGAAATTCACAATGTAGCACTTTCGGCGAGCTCTGGGGCTTGTCTTTGCGCTTTGTGTCTTCGGCGAAATACACCGTCTGTGAAATACTAATCGCAACGCTATAAGCAGTGGGAGAAAATAATGATCCATGATGGGAGATAGGAAGCCTAGCTGACTGAGTTCATTACATTTTCGTGACGTTCTTAACTTTCCTTATTATATATATTTTTTTACTTTCTAATATCACAAGGTCCGTCGCCGCAGCTGAAGCTTCTGTGCGGCGCCGATTTCCTGGACACCTTCCGCGTCCCGGGCCTGTGGCGGGCCGAGGACGTGGACGAGCTGGCCGGCGCGTTCGGCCTGGTGTGCGTGAGCCGCGGCGCGCTGCAGCCCGAGCGCGCCGTCCACGAGTCGGACACGCTGTCGCGCCACCGCCGCAACGTCTTCCTGGTGCGCGAGTGGGTGCCCAACGAGACCAGCGCCACGGAGGTGCGGCGAGCGCTGCGCCGGGGCCACAGCGTCAGGTACCTGCTGCCCGACGCCGTCATCGACTACGCCGGCCGCCACGACCTCTACACGGACGCCAGCGAGGGGAAGAACCGCGGCGCGCCGCTGAGACCCCTCGCCAAGCAGGCCTAGACCGGGTGGGGGGGGGGGGGGGGGGGGTTAGTTTCATGACACAACTTGAACGTTGTATCGGATCCCCAGCTGACTGGGAGTGTCAGTTCTGTGTTTACAACCAGCGGGTTGTCGCACAGCAGGGGGCCATCACCCAAAAAATAAACTTTCCAAAAAGGACAGGACGCAGGACGTTATGTTTTGGCTCCCCGGGGGGGGTGGGGGGAATTTCTGTTGTTTCCTTTTTTCGTCGCGTGCTGTGTCAGAGCGCTGTGTCATTTGAGGGCTGCTGCTGTTCGATAAATCCAAAATATGCGCATGGTGGGGCGGTTGCTGATATTAGCCTTTGTGTTCGTTCCACAGTGTGTGTGTGTGTGTGTGAGTGTGAGTTCCACCAAGTTTAAGATTACTGCGGTGATTATAAAGCTCTCGCCGCCTTGGATGTTTAACTAGAAAGGGGGGGGGGGGGGGGGGTGAAAATAATAACACACCAGCCGTTTTATTTTTATCCACAGGAACATGCAATTATTTTTGAAGAGTACATTTGATTGTTACACGGAGCGGGGGAGAAATATGAATAAACTGTTTTGGAAACGGTTGGTTCACGTGTGACTGCATTATTGTGCAAAAACACACACACACACGTAATCACACACACACACACACACGTAATCACACACACACACACACACTGGCAGTGTGAAGTTATCCTGCCAGGGCGCTTCAAGGTGTTTCCACAGAGTAACAGGTGACGTAAAGGTGCTATTTTGAGATACTTGAGAGTTGACACCTTTTGAAAAGTTTTATTGTATGTGTGTGTGCCACTGAGTGCTTTGACGGGTTTGTGGCAGTGGTTTTTTTTTAAATTTATTTTTCTTTAAAATAAAACCCACAAAAGGTAATCGCCTCGGCGGGGTCGCAGGGCCTCATTGACAATGTCCCCCCCCCCACCGGTGTGGTCAAACATGCATTGATGTTGGAAAAGATTACTACTTTTAAATAATAAAAAAATAGTCAGAATGTATGCAGCGATACACACACACACACACGGTGCAGCGCCGCGAGGGGAGTGACACCTAGGAGGACTGCTGCTCTCACCTCATGTCAGTCACACTATTTCTAATAATACACTGCTAATAAAGCACAGGTGCCATTATACCCTGATCCCCATGAGGAGCCCCCACCACCACCACACTGAAGCGCCTCTAGTGTGTGTGTGTGTGTGTGTGTGTGTGTGTGTGTGTGTGTGTGTGTGTGTGTGGCACATTATTGCTGGAGGATGTGAGAGGTTACATCAGGCTGGCCCCGGACTAGGAGAGGAAATGGGAGGAACCAAAGCATGTAGGTTACTACACAGGTAATCGGATTACATGGAAATGGGTTAAAACTCCGGGTTTTTCCTGGGCCGTTTGCAGACCAGTCCATTGCGGGTCTCGATCCATCCCATCCATCTCTCCATCCATCCCTCTCATCACTTTCACCGGACCGGGAAAAGGAGACAGCAACATCAAGATGTCTGTTGATCTGAACGGTTACTGGAAAATGGTTTCTAATGAAAACTTCGAGGAGTACCTGAAGGCTCTCGGTGAGTTTAACGCGATGGGGGGGGGGAGAGGTGTTGCTGTCGCCTTGTGTTGTGTTTTATTCCCGATTTAACAGCCAACTGCTGTTAATGCACGCAAATTTTATGCATTGCTTATATTATTTATTTGGCATTTCTCCTAGAGAGAGAGAGAGAGAGAGAGAGAGAGAGAGAGAGAGAGAGAGAGAGAGAGAGAGAGAGAGAGAGAGAGAGAGAGAGAGAGAGAGAGAGAGAGAGAGAGAGAGAGAGAGAGAGAGAGAAAAAGAAGAAATGTATCCCTGTTCAATTATTTACCTCGACGGAATTTCGAAGTTTTAATTGAACTTTTTGAAACGTGGGAAAACATGGGTCTATAATAATGATAATGGCACGGTGACCTCTCTCTCCCGGTTTTTCTCTCTTTCTCTCTCTCTCTCTCTTTCCCGGTTTTTCTCCCCCTCTCTCTCTCTCTCTCTCTTGGTTTCTCTCTCCCCCCCACCCGCATCTCTCTCTCTCTCTCTCTCGCTCTCTCTCTCTCTCTCTCTCTCTCTCTCTCTCTCTCTCTCTCATCAGACGTGAATCTGGCCATCAGGAAGATCGCCACGCTGCTGAAACCGGACAAGGACATCACGCACAGCGGGGACCACATCACCATCAAGACCCTCAGCACCTTCAAGAACTACAACATGGACTTCCACGTGGGGAGGGAGTTCGAGGAGGACCTCTCTGGCGTGGACGACAGGAAGTGCATGGTGTGGGAAAAAAATGGCCATGATGATCATGATGATGATGATCATCATCATGATGATCATGATGACTGACTGTGACTGTCTGTGTTCATCTGTCTGCCACTCACACATGGCGATACACACACACACGCACACACACACACACACACACACACACACACACACACACACACACACACACACACACACACACACACACACACACACACACACACACACACACACACACACACACACACACACACACACACACACACACACGTTCACACATTCATTCATTCATGGTAATTTGTTTTTTACAATATTGGAGGTGAGGATCTGTCTAATGAATTTGATATGTCTAAATAATGTTATTCTGCAAAGTAATATGTTAGAAAAACCTTTTTATCATGGCAAACCGTTGCAAAAACAACATAAAAGCGCTTTTGTGTGTGTGTGTGTGTGTGTGTGTGTGTGTGTGTGTGTGTGGAGGGATTCCTAGTCATGAATGCAGCTTAACTGAATTTGATGAGATTTACTCACTGAACTGCAGAGCAAGATCAGAGTTCACGTCCTCCACACACAAACACACACGCGTGTTGTGTATGTAAAGAATGCAAGTAGATTGTAATTAAGACACGGGAGATCGTTCATTACATTCATTCGTCTTTACTGGTCTGACTTCTTCATTCCCTCATTCATCAATCATTACACAGTGATATAGCGCCCCTACTGGATAGAAGATACATTGCACTATACCACATATACCACATATTCCTCTCTTGTAAGACTTTTTTTTAAACTCAGTACTGTAGCAGAAGAACACCAGTACTTAATGAACAGTTCAAAGAACAGTTAGACTAACCTGAATAAATGAAATAAACATTTCCTTTCTTTTATGTTCAAAAACCAGCAAAACATAAACTCACCAAGTAAGTATGTAAATAAAAATAAATGTAAGTTCCAGTAAGGAACAGTGAGTAATGTAAGCATAGCTAGGTAGGTTAAATTGTTATGTCAGAATCCCAACCATATGATAATAAGCAAACGAGTAAATAACTTTACATATACAGAATTGCACATCACATCACGTTGTTTTTTTTGTTTTTTGTTTTTTTTAAGTCACATAATCCTCAAACCACACAGGAGTGTGTCGTGCCCTCGGCACTCTTGGAGAGGGAGGGGGGGAGTGGACAGTTTCAGGTGGTTCAGGTGTGCTTGGCAGCAAACAAGCATCAGACTGTGACGCTGGGGCAGTTGAACTGGTGGAGGATGAGGGCGCAAGGTGGATGGCGTTCCACACTTTTCCATCAGAGAGCAGGTAAGTGGCAGGACCTTTCTGGGCCACCACCTGTAGGGGTTGGGTAAACTTTGACTGTCCTTTCGCAGTAATCCCAGGCTTGCGGATACGGACAGAAGACCCAATCTGGAAATTGGGTGGTCTTGCGCTACGCCGTTGGTCTGTGTACTGTTTTGTCTTCTCCTGTTTCTTCCTGATGTGCTCTTGCAGGTTTGTTTGTTCAGTGCAGGGCAACGTGGAGTGTAGACCTCGGATATGTAGCTTGGTATGGAGTGGTCTACCATGTAGCAGTTCAGCAGGAGACACTGAGGTCACGGCATGGGGAGTGGCTCTGTAAGTGTGCAAAAACTCTGTCACAAAGGCTTTGAGGGGCTTGCCTTCAATGTTAGCTGTTTGCAAGCAATCTTTGAATACCCTGTTGAAGCGCTCTATTTCCCCATTTGCTTGTGGGTAATACACAGAGCTGCGGCAGTGCTTAATATTCCTGTCAGCAAGGAAAGACTCAAACTCAGCCGAAACAAACTGAGGGCCATTGTCAGTGACCAGTTCAAGTGGGTTTCCTTCCCTACTAAACACAGTGGCAAGAAAGTTTATGACAGAGCCTGAGGTAACACCTGAGCAGAAAGCAATTTCAGGCCAACGGCTGTAGTAGTCGATGAGGGTGATTGCAAAGCGGCAGTCAAGGGGTGCAGCGTGCATAGGCCCTACAATGTCTATGGCTACCTTTTCCCAGGCTGTAGTTGGGGTAGGCACAGGCTGTAGTGGAGCAGCACGGGTGGTTGCAGTTTTGTCATGTTGCAGGCAGGTGGCGCATGACTTAATGGCAGACTCAACATGTGAATCCACACCAGGCCACCAGTACAAGTCTCTCAATCTTTGTTTAGTGCGGACAATCCCTGGATGTGTAGCATGAGCAAGCTGGATGATCTTAGACTGCAGATCCTGAGGTACTACCACACGATGAGTGCCACGTATTATGAAGCTATCCTGCACAGCCAATTCATTCTGAACACGAAAGTATGGCAAGATGAGAGGGTCCAGGCCTTTTGCACTTCGAGGCCATCCCTTGGAAATGTAGTCCCTCACTTTCCGAAGCACAGGACAGGTATCACAGGCTCTTGAGAGCTCTCCAGAAGTGACTGCTGCAAAGTCAGCTGACACGACAGCCACCATCTCCAAGTCAGGCTCTTGATCAGCATCCGTGATGGGAAGAGGCAGGCGTGATAAACAATCCGCTGTGACATTCTCTCGACCTGGTTTGTATTCGATGCTGTAGTTAAAACACAACAGTCGAGCGGACCATCTGGCTATTCTCATGCCGGCACGTCCAAGGCCTTTGGTAGTGAGTAACGTAGTCAGAGGGCTGTGGTCAGTTCTTAAAGTGAAATGGCGGCCCCACAGATAGGTACGCCACTTTTCAGCTGCCCAGACGCATGCTAAGGCCTCTTTTTCAATTGTGGAATACTTGCGTTCACACATGGTAAGTGTACGAGAGGCAAACGCAACTGTCAGTTCTGCATTGCCCTTACTCTGTGTCAGCACAGCGCCAATGCCATAATCAGATGCATCAGTTGACGACTGTTGGCAGGGAAGGGTCAAACAAGGCAAGAGCAGGACTTGTAACTATAATGTCTTTGACTTTGCAGAAGTTATCTTGGGCCTCATCAGGCCAATGGAAACTGGTGGACTTACGAAGTAGAGCACGGAGAGGTTCCACAAGCGTGGCATAGTTTGGAATGAACTTTGAATACCACGCAGTCAGGCCTAGAAAGGAACGTAGAGACTGAGCATCGTGCGGAGGAGGAGCTTGAGCTACTGCTTGGACATGACCATGATCTGGCTGTAGGCCAGAGGCAGAGATGAGATGCCCAAGAAAGGACAACTCAGTCTTCCTGAAGTGGCATTTTGTGGTATTCAGCGTCAAACCACTCTCTTGCAGGCAATGAAGGACGGCGTTTAGTCTAGTGTCATGAACTGCAGGTGTCTCCCCATAAACAATAATGTCGTCAAGGTAACACTGCACACCATTTTGATCTGCTAGGATCTGGGACATCATCCGCTGGAAGGCACTAGGTGCTGAGGCTAACCCATAAGGCACCCGTGTAAAACGAAAAAGACCATCCTGCGTTATAAACGCTGTAAGATCCCTGCTGCTCGGATGCAACTGCACTTGGTGGTAGGCATTCTGTAAGTCAATTGTGGAGAACACAGTAGCACCACGGAGCTCAGTAAAAACTTCCTCAATGTGTGGCAGAGGGTGACTGTCTATCACCACGGCTCTATTTGGTTCACGTAGATCCACACAAAGACGAATACCACCAGTCTTCTTTTTCACAACCACCAAAGGCGACACCCAGGCAGACGAGTCAACTCTCTCTATGATGCCATCAGCTTCCAATCTTTTGAGCTCCTCTGAGACAGCGTCACGTACAGCAAAAGGCAGTCTACGTAGTTTCTGCTGGACTGGAGGCACATTCGACCGTACTTTAACTCTGTGGGTAAATCCAGTAGCAAGGCCTAACACCCTGGTAGTGTTGACAGGTTGACTCACTGTGGTTGAAGAAGGTGTTGTAATCTGTCCATCCTGAATATGGAGCCGGAGTGCAGTGAAAAGATCCATCCCAAGCAAAGATCCATCCCGAACAACGTAGAAGTGTGTTTGCGTGCTCTGGTTGCAGTATGTAACACTAAGGTGAAGGCATCCTAGGACAGGAATCGGTTTCTTCATGTAGGTTACCAGGCGCACAGTAGGTTTTGTAAGAGGCACATGCATGAATGTCTGGAGATAGACACTCTCTGGTAGAATGGACACTGCTGAACCCGTGTCCACAAGCAAATCTGTGGTAAGCGACTGTCCTTCGTTGTCATGAAGAGAGACCGTGCAAGTAAGGCGATGTATTTGTGAAACTGCTGATGTGGGAGTAATGTGTAAGACTGTAAGATCAGGCACAGCAACTTCTTGCACAGTCTGTGTAGGAACTGTGCTACGGCAAACTTTGGCAAAATGTCCTATTTTTCCACATTGGTTGCATTTGGAATTTTTAGCAGCACATTTTTGATTATTGGCTAGATGTGAAGTGGATCCACAACGGTAACAAGCTTTTTGTTGAGAAGTGCGCTGGGGGTCACTTATTGTTTGCGGTCGTGTTGCATGTGAATTTACTTCGTTCTGCCGTTGGTATGCACCGCCACCTCGTGGTTGTACAAGTTGGACTGAAGCCTCGGATACTGAGGCAATAGCTTTTGCGTCAGCCACTGCCGTTTCAATGTGGGACGCAAGCGTGATCGCTTTCTGCAGTGTAAGGTCTGCTTCCAAAAGTAGACGTTCTCTAATACGTGAGGAGGACGTTTTCTCAATAAGCTGGTCTCTTATCATGTCATCAGCCAGCAAGCCAAAGTCACAGTTCACTAGCAAGTCCCTCAATGCAGCGATGTATTGAACAATTGATTCACCTTGCCTCTGCGCACGTCGACGAAATTTATTCCTCTCTGCAACAACATTCACTCTCGGCACAAAAAAAGCTTTTAGGGCATCGCATGCAGACTTGTAAGAGGTACCGACATCAGGGAGTGAAAGAAAAATGCGCTGGCCTTCTGTACCCAAACAATGAAGCAGTAATGCTCGCTTACGCTTGTCCGGCATGTCGTTAGCAGTTAAAGCGAGGAGATAATTTTCAAACATTTGTATCCACGTTGTATACAGCATTGTGGGCTCACCGGGAGTGTCCAGTAAAGCAGGAGGTTGCGAGATTCCAATCAAAGCCATCCTCGTCGCCAATATGTTGTGTATGTAAAGAATGCAAGTAGATTGTAATTAAGACACGGGAGATCGTTCATTACATTCATTCGTCTTTACTGGTCTGACTTCTTCATTCCCTCATTCATCAATCATTACACAGTGATATAGCGCCCCTACTGGATAGAAGATACATTGCACTATACCACATATACCACACCTAGTCTGATTCCTTGATTACATTTTTTTCCTCCCTCAACTAATTTCGTCCGAGAGCCCCGGCCGTCGGCAAAAGAGCCACATGTGGCTCGCGAGCCATAGGTTCCCGACCCCTGTGCTAGAGTCTAGATTACTAGACATGTAAGGGATAATGCTCAACGAGGTGTCTATTAACAGAAATGAATGGACGACGCGGAGGCGTGAACCGTCCGATGCGAAGCGTTGCTTCCGCGAAGTCCACTTACGAAAGAAAGAAATATTTAATCAATTAATAATACTTTAATGTGTTTTAGAGTTAAAATCGTGAGGGTTTTTTTATTTTTACAAGTCAAGCGTACTATTTAATATCTCCCATATGCAGGCGTTGCCAAGCGACCCGACCACAGCAGTTAGTCTTTCCTAGGTGTAAATTAACACTTTTTAACCTACACCCTCCAGCCAATCAGAATCGAGTATTCACCCAGACCAAAAGCAAAGAGCACAATTGTTTAAAGTACAAAGTGGTTTTCATCAAGAAAAACGTACATTTCCTTCTGTGAAGCCAGAGGAGGAGAGTAAATTCCGGAGGAGAGTGCAGTTCCGAAAAGCACATTACTTTATAACACTGTGGCACTTTTATTTGCTTATTTGTTTACATGCCTGCCAGGTATTTCAAGTTGAGCTGCTGTTCGTTTTTATGTTAGACATTGTTGCACTAAACTCCAATTTGAAGAATTGTTTTATTACTTGATTACTTGATTGTTCAAGCTACCTCACAGAAGTGTTAAATGATAAAATAAGTAATAAGTCAATAAAAAATCAGGGACATCCTGGATCTGTTTCTTCGCTGTTCTTCATTTTTTTAATGTACTGTAAAAGTATCGGATCGGGACTCGGTATCGGCAGATACTCAATATCAAGTGACTCAGACTCGGACTCGGGGGCAAAAAAACCTGATCGGGACATCCCTAATTAAGTGTGCCATCTGTATGTCCTTTGTTCACCGTCACACAATGACTTCCAAGATAAAATGTTGCCCATCCAGTCACATGAGGGCGGGTGGCAGAGGAAGTAAAAGTATTTACTGTAACCTGCAGCATTCAGAATCTTACCAGCACCTAGCATGCCTCCTACACCTGCTGAAGGAGCCTGTCAGCTAGCCGGTTTTAGCCCGTAGCTTAGTCTAAGTTAGCGTAGGTTAGCATCGGTGTCGGAGCCAATATGGAGGAGCGAGGCGCTAATGTGCAGGACTCCTTGGATGTTAAAAATGAGGAAGATGAGGAGAAGGGGAGGGTGGGGGAGGAGGAGGAGGAGGAGGTGACTGAGGTGTCGTCTGCTTGCACCCTGCAGGAGCAGCAACACAGCACGGACGCAGACAAGGCACACGAGGACCTGAGTGAGGCCAGCACGACCACTGAGAAGGACGGTACGAATGCTGTGTCATTGGGTAGTGGAACCGTGTTGAAAGATACAACTATATGTCTAAGACTGTACTGTAGCTACGCTACTATATCATTAACATACGTTTGAAGTTTCCTCACCTGTTTTTTCCAGTCTTGGTTGAGTTTTGACTTGCACAAACTACTGTTTGGGTAGGATGCTATAGGTTTAAATATTTATTACAAATTGCCGCACAAAAATCGTTTTGGTGTTGTATTCCATCCATCACGCATTGTCTGCAGAGCTCCTTGGGTTACAAACCTTCCTTTCCTTGTCTTTCAGAGACATCTGTGATCTCAGACAGTAGTGAGGTGTTGAGGGAAGACCGGAACAGGTAAAGGAATGAGTGCCACTGACGATCAAAAGATTATTTGTGTGGTTTGTGTCTGTGTTAAAAAAAGTTCCCCTGAATTCATTTGTTGTGTTGTTACCTTTGCAGCCAATCACCTACTGACAAGGAAATTGAGGTAAGGCTCGGGCTTGGCTGTCTTAAACGGTCTGCCTGTTTATAAGATGATGCATTCATAGTTTTGTCAGCGTTAAAGGAATTGCCCAAGTGTCGTTTTTCCCGGGACTACTTTTTGTTTCTTTCAATGTTGTCAGCATATGTAAGCATTACAATAAGTCAATTTGAATGACTTATTTTCAGTCATTCAAATTGTGCCCTAACCATATATTGTTATCATTAACATGAATACTTTTTTCAATGCAGTCGTTTGTATGAATTTAAACATTCATTTTTATTACTAATTGAATTTTACTACTACTACTTGTTGTTGTTGTTGTGTTACCCTAGTGTCTTGTTAGCTTAACGGGGTGATGGTGGGTTTATTCAGCATGCATCAAGGTGATGTTAGTGGGCTAACATGGGCTCTTCCTTTGGTCCAATGGAGTTGGAGTTTCAGCGGCTGTCGCTGGGATTCAAGTGCGACCTGTTCACGCTGGAGAAACGCCTGAGGCTGGAGGAGAGGTCACGTGACCTGGCCGAGGAAAACGTCCGCAAAGAGATATCTAGCTGCCAGGGGCTACTGCAGGTGTGTGTGTGTGTGTGTGTGTGTGTGTGTGTGTGTGTGTGTGTGTGTGTGTGTGTGTGCGTTTTTGGTCGACATGTGTTTTCTTTTTCCTAATTGCTGCAGTAACTTGTGTTTTTTAGACCAGTAGATTTCAAACTGTGGGTTGCGACCAATAAGTGAGTCAGAACAGGGGACCAAGTGGGTCGCGGGATGGCCACAATAAACATATTTTAGAAAAGAACATTTTGAAATGTATGAGTTTGAAGACTGAAAAAGGAAATACTTTAACAGAGACATATTAATTATCAAACTTTATTGACTTGCGTCATTAGAATGTGTTGCTTACTTAAATATTCGTGGTCCCTGGGCCAAAAGTCCCTCCCAAGGTGGGCCACGCATGACAGGGGTCGGGAACCCCTCTGTTTCACCACCCAGTGTACCTGATTTCCCATAATGCACTGGAACTGTCCCACAGGCTCTGATTCCGCTGTGCGACGACGACCACCAATCGATGGAGATCATCCACCGGCTGCAGAAGAACCTGGAGATCCTTATCCAGTCGATGACTCGAGTCTCCAGCCGCTCTGAGATGCTGGGGGCCATCCACCAGGTCAGTGTGTCCTCCAGGCCATCCACCCGTTCAGTGTGTCCTCCAGGTTACTTGTGGACACCAGAAACATGACCTGGCCGACTACCAGGGGCTCATGCCATGCTAATAGTCTGTGGGCAGGGTGTTTGACCCAGCCAAAAGGTTCTGGGTTAAAACCCAATGTCCGCAATCTGTACCTACCTAACTACCTGTAGGAATGCTTGAGCAAGATTTCCGAACGCCTACCTGCTCCTCAATGACGCATATCTAAAACATGAGAAAAAAAACTTTGGATAAAAGCGTCATGCTCAGTGACTAAATGGTAAATGTATAACTATTGTTGATTATTGGTCTTATGTTAAATATTGTCTTTTGTATTGATCAGGAACCACTTCCATCAGAAACTGTCAAACAACTAAACAGGCCTTTGGGTTGTCCTCTCTTCAGGAGAACCGCATCGGCAAGGCAGTGGAGGTGATGATGCAGCACGTGGAGAACCTGAAGCGCATGTACACCAAGGAGCACACAGAGTTGCTGGAGCTGCGCCACACGCTCATTCAGAACGAGCGATCCTTCGGCTCACAGACCGACAAAGGTAGCGTGAAGCCAGGTCCCACACGTCCCACACAGGCCCATATATGGTCGAATAAGATAGTGCTGTCCCAGCGTTCTAATCAGAAATGCAAATCATGTTTCTGGTTAGCACCATATAATGGCACCAGGGATGTATATATAGATTTGCCTCCTATATTGGAACCAGCGATAACACCAGATGTGTAAATGAAGGAACTCACTGGGGTTCTTTATATATATCCACACATGCATGCACGCATGCGCATTTCTCTTTGAGCATGTGCAAGCCCAGTCTTTTCTATACATGCAAATGTAGACAAATGGGCGAAATGACAACATGTTTTTGGTTACAGTGGACTTCCGAGGAAAACCCCAGTCGTCATCACAATACTACAAGGTAGGCATTATCAAAAATGACATGCATCAAATTCGGATATATGTCATTAGGAAGCAGTTAGGCCTACATTTAGTCTGTGGACATTGAGGTTTGACCCCAATACTTTTTTTCTGGTGTCATATACGTATATATATATATATATATATATATATATATATTATTTTTTTTTTTTAGGGGTGTGGCGATGCACTAAACACACGATGCGATACACGATATGATATAGTCATGATATTAAAAATGAAGTTCAAATGAAGACGATGTATAATTGAACAAGATTACTTATGTAAGATTTACTTACATTCCTGAGGGGAAAAATGAACTACGAGGACAAAGTATGGCTGAGGTATGAAACAATAGTTAAAATAACTGAACTATGAAATTTAATTAGAAATACTAAAAAATATACAAAAAAATATCAACATAAAGCTAGTGTTCTCCGATCCCTTTCAGACTCATTACCTGTTTCGAGTCTAGTGCACTTCATTCTGCACTTGAATAGAAAACATACCAAAATAAATCAACATAAAGCTAGTGTTCTCCACTGCAGGGGACTTTCAGACTGTTGATTAGCATATCAACATTTTCAGGCTAAAATTAGATTGAGCAACCTCAATCTAAACCTTGCTGTCTGCCATGTTGACACTGACAGTACTACCGTAGGCGATAGACCATGGCAGAGGAAGGCGAAGACATGATGCTCTGTTGATTGTTTCACAAGTAGTTAAGCAACACACAAGTAGCTAAAGTTAAAACACCATCAGACAATGGCTTCCCAGATTGCATTTCGGCCGATGCGTTCCGCCTCTTTTGCTCTCCACACGGACTGTTTACCCAGATGCGACCAAGGCCCGGTCAAACGTGATTGGTCAATACGACTTGGACGAGAAACGGAAACCAGAACGCGTCCGATAATAATAATAATAATAATAATAATAATAATAATAATAATACATTGAACTTATGGCGCCTTTCAAAACACTCAAGGTCACCTTACAATAAAGAAATAGAAGAAGAAAAAAAGTTTATTAACTAAGAAAGATAACTAAGAAAGATTAAAATAAATAAGATAACAAGCAACTAAGCTAATGGGGGGGGGGGGGGGGTTAAAGTTTATAGACTGACTTGAAAAGGTGAGTTTTGAGAGTAGTTTTGAACTGTGAGATGGAGTCAATGGCACGGATGTGAGGGGGGAGTGAGTTCCAGAGTTTTGGTGCAGCATGGGAGAAGGCCCTTGCTCCCATTGTGGTGAGTTTGATGTTTGGTAATGCCAGTAGTCCTGCTGTTGATGACCGTAGTGAGCGTGAGGGTGTGTAGGTCTGTAGGAGTTCTGTGATATATGAGGGGGTGAGGTTGTGAAGGGCTTTGAATGTCATCAGCAGGACTTTGAAGTTGATCCGTTGCGATATGGGGAGCCAGTGCAGTTGAATCAGCAGGGGTGTGACATGGTCGGTGGACTTGGTACGGGTGATGATGCGTGCAGCTGAGTTTTGGAGAAGTTGGAGTCGGTGGATGAGCTTATTGGGGATTCCTAGGAGGATGGCGTTGCAGTAATCGATGCGGGATGTGACCAGGGTGTTGACAAGCACTTCAGTGGAGTGTTGTGAAAGTGCAGGACGCAATCTGGAGATGTTTCTGAGGTGGAAATAAGCCGTCCGGCAGACATTATTGTTGTGGTTGGAAAATGAAAGGGTAGTGTCCAGAATAACTCCAAGGCTCTTTACCTGTTTGGAAGCTGGTATGACATCCTCCCCAATGGAGACAGATGAGATGTGGGATTTTGAGAGTGTGGATGTAGTGCCAATGAGCAGTAGCTCTGTTTTGTTATTGTTAAGTTTGAGATAATTGGTGGTCATCCATGTCTGGATGTCGTGGATACAGGTGGTGAGGGTGTTTGGGGGGAGTGTGGCAGTGGGCTTGGTAGACACGTAGAGCTGTGTGTCATCTGCATATGAGTGGAAGTGGATGCCATGGTGTCTGAAGATGTTGCCTAGTGGAAGGAGGTAAATGATAAATAAAAGTGGCCCCAATACTGACCCCTGTGGAACGCCATGTTGGAGTACTGAGCTCTCTGACTGGTGGTCTTCTATTTGAACAAAATACGTCCGGTCTGTCAGATAGTGTGCAAACCACTTAAGGGCAGTTCCACAGACTCCTATATTTTCAAGCCGCTCAAGCAGCAGTTGGTGGGATATTGTGTCGAAGGCGGCACTGAGGTCTAGGAGAATGAGGATGGACAGTAGGCCAGCATCAGCTGCACGGAGAAGGTCGTTCGTGCTCTTGACAAGAGCTGTCTCAGTGCTGTGTCTGGAACGGAAACCAGATTGAAATTGTTCAAGGAAATTGTTATCCTGGACGTAAGTCTGGAGTTGGGTTGCAACTACTCTCTCCAGTGTTTTGGAAATGAAGGGCAGGTTTGATATAGGACGATAATTATTAAGGTTGTTGCAGTTCAGTCCTGGTTTTTTCAGTGTGGGTCTGACTATTGCAGCTTTTAGTGAGGCGGGGACTGTGCCAGTTGACAAAGATGATTTGATAATGGAGGTTATCAGTGGTGTTAAGGCAGGCAGACAGGTTTTAACAAGGGAGGTGGGGATGGGGTCCAGGTGGCATGTAGAAGAGTTTGATTTGGTGATGAGCTCAGAGATGAAGTCCTCAGTTGGAAGACTGAAGTTACAGAAAACAGCAGGTGAGGGGTAGATTTGTCACACATGCTGCTGGTAGTTCAGCCTGTGTGATGTTCACCAAGGCCAATTGTTTATGAATATTGGAGATTTTTGAATCAAAAAACTTAAGGAAAGCAGTGCAATAATCCTCAGAGATGTTGTTGGTGTTGGAGTCTGGTGGTTTCAGTAGCCTTTCACTGTAGAGAAGAGTCTCCTGGTGTTACCTTCACCCGCACTGATGGTATTCGCGAGACCTGTCGGTGGTTTGATTTGCGCCGAGGTTCGCAGTCTGTATAGCTCATCAGGTGAGTACTTAGGTGTTGTTTGGGTTGCGATGGTAGAGAACATAGTTGAAAGTATGATCCACAGTGGAAGCTTGAAGTTCACCATGATTTCGGCTTATATCCGGACTAATCCGCACAAACTGATCAATAAAATACAACAAACTAGTAAGTCCGAAAACCAAAATATTGTCCCTTTGACTAAAGATGCTGCATTTTTGCAGATACCTGTTTATAGAGATTACTGTGAAGTGAATGAGTCATGTTCGTTTCACAATGCATTTTTTAAGATCCATGATGCATATCATTTCATTTCGCTATAATTCATGGCACGATATTTCGTCACACCCCTAATATACAGTATATGTATGAATTTCAATATTACTTCCTGTATGTAAATGTTGATTAATGTTTAACGATAACTTACTGATTATATGAGTGTTGATTCATGTTTAATAGAGAGGAAGTGGTTTATTGTGTGTTGTTCTGTTCCAGTCATCTGTTAGGCGGGTTAGCATCGCAGCTTTTCCCCGCTCAGGCGGATCCCCTGGCTTCGACTCGGTGGGTGTGATGGCACTTCCTGTGGTGTGTGTGTGTGTGTGTGTGTGGGTGTGGGGGTGGGTGGGTGGGTGTGTTGCTTAACACTCTAGCCGGTTTGGTCACCTTAGGTTAGAGCTGGGTTATATGAACAGTGTGTGTGTACCTGTAAGAGCTGGGTTATATTAACTGGTTATATTAAGCCAGTACTAATGGATAGGATTATGCTAATTCGCTGTACAGATGTAAAATTGTAGATATACTCACCTATCTACCTCTGCAGTATAGTCTACCTACACATACTATAGTTTACTATACTATAGTTTGTAACACACTTTCACCTTAACTACATTAAGAAAACAATGTATCATGTATCCCTAATCAAGGCTTTTATGAACACAATAAAAAAATCAAGTCACGCATATAAACAAAACAGGCATAGCCTGTGGTCATTATGACTCCAGTCAGTTATGTGTGTTTCTGTTCATCCCTGCAGCCCAAACCACAGGACCTATCGGAGGGGGAGGTGGAGAGGCTGACCAGGAGATCTCCCTGGTGGGTACCGACACACAGTACAACTGTTTATTAAACTGACCAGGAGATCTCCCTGGTGGGTACCGACACACAGAGTACAACTGTTTATTAAACTGACCAGGAGATCTCCCTGGTGGGTACCGACACACAGAGTATAACTGTTTATTACTGCACTCTATCCAGTTGTTTTTATGCATTTTCATTTTTAGAAACCAGTGTAGAATTTTTGTGGCTACTCACAAATTTGCTTGCCTGGTCACTTTAAGTGGCTTTAGATAAGTGTCTGCTGAATAACTTTGTTATTGACCTTGTTTCTAATATGGAGTTGAGCCTGGTGTCCTTTGAGTGTGGGAGAGTGTATCAAAGGAGCGACGTGGTGAAAGAGAGGGCAGCTCTTAATGTTCTTGGCCTGAAGGTGGTCTGGGCCCTTGGGTGGGCTACAGTTGTGATGTGCTGCGGGCCGTTTTGCAGGAACGTGCCAGGAAAGAGCGCGTCGCGGCCCCCACTCAAACGTTTCATTAGTTCCGGGGCCTGGGTGGACCCCGACGAATCGGGCCTAGTGATGAACGGGTAAGACGCATGCCAAGCGTGGCACGTAAAGATGGTGGCCTCCCGATGCTGCTAGGTGTCTTGCTGAGGTTACTACTCCCCCCTCAGCCCGTTCACAAAGCTCCTTAGCTGCGACGCAGAGACATGTCCCGCCCCCTTTTGTCCACCACTGGACTGAATTCTGGAACAGTTTTGACGAATGTAGTCGTGGGTTCATGTACATGTTGGGAAACGTTATACTGCCCCCCCCCCCCCCCCCCCCCCCCTGTGTACACAATAACATGACTCCATGTAATTGAAGGCACCTCTAGGAAGATCCCAGTTTTGTCCCTGCGTCGCGGCCCTTTGTGGATGTGCTGGCAGAGAAGTCTAAACCAGGCTTTAGGTCTAACTGTACAGTCACACCAAAAGATAAATAAGCAGCAAAAAAGGTCAGCAGCCATTCATTTTCAATGAGAGCTGGCGACGCGGAGCAGCAGTGAGCGGCACGATGTCCACGTCCAGAACGATTAGGAGACTTGAAATAACTAACTTTATGGAAATTAGCGGTGTTGGCACTGAAGCGGCACGGAAGCAGCAACTAATAGCATAGTTGGATTGTATTTTCTCCAGCGCTAGTTTCTAACGAACATGGAGGAAAAACTCTGTTCACGTCCCCGGTTTCCCGGAGCTATAATCAGTCTGTTTGTCTACCAACCAAACACAATCGTGAGCTTCATTTCTGTTGGTGTATTGTGTACTGAGAGTGAAGAACCAGGTCAAATTCCTTTGTGTGTGCAAACAAACTAGGCCAACGATGTGATTCTGCTTTGATTATTAGATTAGATTCAACTTTGTAGTTTCAAATTGTTTCCATGCATACAATAGCCTAAAAATAATTGTCAAAAATGTTTTTGTATTTGTTTACTAAATAATAAACAGAAACGTGGATAATAGTTTATTTGATCATGCTTTCTGGCGTGCTGAGAGCTCAACAACAATCTTGATATTGGGCGAAACCGAACTTAATGTCTGCAGCACTGCTTGAATGATCCGCCTCCTGGCGACGGCTAGCAGCCAGCGGCCACAGGGCCCACAGGTGCAAATTAATCTTTTGGTGTGACCCTATGGTAAACCAGGCTTTATCTAAGCCAGGCTTTAGGTCTAAGCCAGGCTTTAGGGCTAAACAAGGCTGTATCTAAGCCAAGCTTTAGGTCTAAACCAGGCTTTAGGTCTAAACCAGGCTCTATCTAAGCCAGGCATTAGGTCTAAACCAGGCTTTATCTAAGCCAGGCTTTAGGTCTAAACCAGGCTTTAGGTCTAAACCAGGCTTTATCTAAGCCAGGCATTAGGTCTAAACCAGGCTTTATCTAAACCAGGATTTAGGTCTAAACCAGGCTTTATCTAAGCCAGGCTTTAAGTCTAAACAAGGCTTTAGGTCTAAAAAAGGCTTTAGGTCTAAACCAGGCTCTATCTAAGCCAGGCATTAGGTCTAAACCAGGCTTTATCTAAGCCAGGCTTTAGGTCTAAACCAGGATATAGGTCTAAACCAGGCTTTAGGTCTAAACCAGGCTCTATCTAAGCCAGGCATTAGGTCTAAACCAGGCTTTATCTAAGCCAGGCTTTAGGTCTAAACCAGGCTTTAGGTCTAAACCAGGCTTTATCTAAGCCAGGCATTAGGTCTAAACCAGGCTTTATCTAAACCAGGATTTAGGTCTAAACCAGGCTTTATCTAAGCCAGGCTTTAGGTCTAAACAAGACTTGGTCAGAGTGTTTCCAAAGTCTATCAGAAACGGGCTCATGAGACTGCGCTACTTTCAGCAGGTGTCTCGCTTCACACCGGTAGACGATGGGGATGTTCTAGTTAATAAATGCCCCCCTAATTTTGTAGATAAAATAAAATGGGCCAAATAAACTGTACCCAATAGTGGTTTATTCTATGGAATTAGCATTGCTAACCCATTCACAATCAAAATTCCAATCAAAGTAAACCAATGTTGAATTGTCTCTGCTGGTCTGCTGGTATGTTGTGAGTGTGAAAGTGAATGACAATGTTTTCCATTGTTTGCATGACTTTGCATGTATGCATTCTCAAATTTGACTGGATTACTCTTTTTTGTTTTTAGTTTTTTTGTATGTGTTGACAAATGTGTTTTGTGTGTGTGTGTGTGTACAGTGGTGTGTCCGCAAAATAGTTATTTCACCAAAATGTGATATTGTCAAATATTGAAGTTCAAATTCTACCAACTGTCAGATTAAGTAGGGGTGGCACCCAGGGTGGCGAATCAAATTTGTGGAAGGGCATGTGCCACCCTTTGGGCACGTGTGCGTTTTATTTTGTATGTATTTTGCATGTTTGTGTATATGTGTAATCCTGACTCACACCCAGGCCCAGCTACTCAGACTCTCAGTGGGAGAAGGAGCCGCAGGACCCCCCAGTGGCTCAGAGGAGGAAGTCCAGCCTCACTGAGCTGGGCATCAAACTGACCTCCTTCATTCTGCCCCTCAAGACGTTAGTCGCTGCTACACACCCACGGGTGTCGTACCGCAAGCCAGCCTAACGCCGGGCAGCAAATGAGCATACTGCAAGCTAGCCTACAGCTCGCTACCCCAACTCTGGCTGGCTGACGCAAGCTGGCCTCCCGCCGGCTAGCCTTTACACTGGCTTTCATATCACAAATGTATCTGGTTCTCTATTGGACTAGCTTCTAATTCTGCGCTTGGGGCTCTGGTGATTTTGGGCGCGATGAAGGGAGAAATTTAAATCAAATCAAGACGCCTCCCTCTGGTGGCCCGCCCCCTAGCTGTCCAACCACCGCTGGGATCTGTGATGGGCGTATCATGCCAACATCCCAGCATGCACTGCACAATGCCGCAATTTTGTCGACTAACCCATCTGCACTGGAATGTCTTGTGTCACTAACTACATGTGTTAAACTGTCTCTGGCTTCCTTTGCTGCACAAGCTAATACCGTTTTACTGTATTTGTTTGCTATGCTCGCTGCATTCACCGTGTGTTTGCCACTGGGAGCTTATATTATGGTCACGGTTTCTCTCCCGCTGAAAAAAATCCTTTTCTCTTTTCTTATGATTCCACGTCTTTCAGGAAACAGGAAGAGCACTTTGTAATTCTGTAAGTGACACAGTGAAAAGCGGAACACCACTGAACGTGACCACAAAGCAACAGAATGAACGGCTCTTTTTAAGGAGTGCCGATCACGTGCATCACCGCAATGATTGTTTCCTGCAAGTCACAGCCCAGGCCCAACCCTTCTCTTTCACGCAATGCTCTCATTTTAGCGCCATGCTTTTCATTGTTATTGTGTTTCTGGTGATCATTGTTGATGATTGGTTGGTTGTGTGGTTGATGTTTTTAAAGCTGTCTGCATGTGTTGCAGCTATTCCATTGGCTGTTGAACAACAACCTGGTGCAATCGCTTGCCGTTTGGTTTTTACTAATTGTAAAACACAAGATTGCTAAAAGGGGTCTCTTGCGCTAACTGCGTTTCTCTTGTTCATGAAGAATTTACTTCTAACACCAGGCATTCTCCGTCATCATTTCGCTAACCCTTACTCGATTGGACCATTTCTCGCTCCCTTCTCTCATTTCTCCTCCTGTCCTTCCTCTCCCTTCATTATCTTCTGTCGATTTTACACTCTCCCTTTCTCCTCCTTCTGTACCCCCCCCCCCTTTCTTTCTCCACCTCCATGCCCGACAGATTTTGCTCTGTCTTTCTCTCCCTCTAGTCCTTTTCCCTCGTTTCCTTTCTACACCTCTCCTGTCTTTCTCCTCCTATTCCGACATGTCTTCCTCTCTCGGTCTCTGATTGACTCCTCTCTCTCCCTCCCTCCAGTACCAGCTCATCTCCCTGTCTCGCAGACCCTCTGGTGTCTCCGTCTGTGTCCCACACTCCGCCGTCCAATACCAGGGGGGCGGCGACCACATCAGCCGCTGTCAGAAGGGGGCGGGGCCTCTGGCTGTGGCTGGCCATGGTGGTGGTGTTGGCAGGTCAGTTCCCTGAAGACAATATGATACTCTGTACAACCCCCTCGGTGCCTACTGTGTATGGGGATGTTGTTACATGCATGTTCTGATTGAAGTATAATATTTCTGATTATTAATTTGAATGTAATATTAATTAGTGAACTAATCAGTCACAAGACGATGTCATCAATGTAACGGTCACCAATGTAAGGAGTTTATCAATGAGTCTAGGGGGAAGGATGCTGTAGCGGCTAGGTACTAGGTAATCCCAATGTCCACAGCCAGTAGGCATCCTAGTGCAAGATGCCCCTAACCCTCACCTGCTCCTTAATGCAAGTCTCGCTAAATTAGTATAAATTAGTAAATAGTACAAGATTTGCTTAACTCTCCTACTGTGTATATGACTTTATTACACTATCTTTTCTGATTGCATTTATTCTATGATGTTTCAACACATAGAATACTAGAAAACGAGGTAACAAGCTTTGTGACCAGTTTTTCTGACTAAATTCAAGTTGCATTAAACTGCTCCTTAAATGGTAACCCCGGTTTTAGGAGGAGAACTTCTGCCTACGAGTTTCAAAAATAGAGAATTTGAGCAGTCGTAAATGTTTAAGAAACATTGGGTTCCATAGGAGCAAGTGTGAGGAGCGTTGTCAAAACGTACGTCACACTCGCTGGAGCTAGGGTGTTGCAGCCAATAGAGAACTACCACTACCACAAAAGTGCTTTTTGCCAGAAATAGCAGACTCTTGTATTTTAGAGAATTTCCCCCTGTTTAACAACTTTTAAACAGGGGGATTTTAGTCCAAAATAAACCAGAAATGTTTTACTTTGACCCAAACCCCACACAAAGTTATTTTGGGGTTTACCTACGCTTTAATGTATCTGAATTCACTACAAGTCTCTCTGGATAAAGGCGCCTGCTCAGTGACTAAAATGGTAGCAAATCTTAATGCATGTGGTGTTCCCTGGAGGTCTCCTGGTGCTGCTGGCCAGCCTGGTGATGCAGCCGGCGGTGGACGCAGCCCCCGTGGGGACAGGCGACTCCTGGATGACCATCCAGCAGCTGCTGTGGCCGTACACTGGGCTCCGGCACAACGGACAGCCCCCCGTCTAGCTCCTTGCAGCCCGACCACAGCCATGTCCCAGGAGTGGGTGCCCACCGCCCCCCCCTCCTAGTCACCTATGGAGTCATACCTGTGTTTTGTCATACAGACTGGCTGACACACAGCAGGGGGGAGGCGGGAGGGGATCAACCCTGGGATTTTTACACATCACGTTTGACAAAAGTAGATTGTGTTAGTGTTTGTGTGTGACTGAATGATACAACAAAATGAGCGCTCGAACGGCACCGATCACTGTTTTATTCACTCAGTCTGATCGACATCCTGAAAGCTTGACGGTCACGTTTTGGTTTTTTTTCACTGGTTTCGGCGACAATCCGACACGATTCAAGAAATAGATGTGATTGGTGCAGATTAATAACACTTCAGAGATGACGTTGACCAAACTCCCCCCTGTTCAATAAGCACAAGGACATAGTATACACATCTAATTTAATAATGTGATGTCACTGTGGACTGTTCCACTTCATATGGAAGGAGGTCAACAGAAGAATCTACCTTTTTTCTTTTTTACCAAGATATTTCTTAATGGGACCAACCAACTTTTTTCTTTTAAAAGAGTAATATAACACCGCTAATAATAAAAACGTCTTATTTGTTTAGTTTTGTGTTTTTTGAAATATAGTCCTATTTACGATCTATTTATAAAAATGTATTTGTTTCCATGTATGGATTTTTATTTCGAGTTGAATTGACAGTTGATCACCAAACAGTTTTTATTTTGAGTTGTTGCCATGCTGCGCACCGTTTTTAACATACACTTTTTGTATATTCCAAAGAGGGTGTTTGAAACTTTGCACAAATAAAGTCGCCAATTCTAGAAAAGGATAATCTGTGTTGTGCATTTACCTCATCCAACTTAAATTGTAATGTGTAACTACTATTAAATATACAACTCAATTCTATACGTCACACTAACACTGGATATCTTACTGCCCCCGAATCTCATTTCAGATCAGTAACCCTGTCTCTTCAAACCAGCTGACACTAAAGTAACCAAACGCTAACATCAGACCACAGAGACTGCACCGGACAAGAGGGTATGGAATTGGTCTATTGCAGTAGTATGGAATTGGTACCCAATTCCATACTACTGCAAGGCTACTGCAATAGACCCTTTTCACAGAGGCGTCACCGTAGGACAAACACAGGGGTCCCTCATAACACTAATTATGGGTCTGCTTCTTTTCTGTACCAGATCACGGGTAGCAGCCTTATCTCCACTAGTTTAGTCCACGTGCCCTGCTGGTACATAAAAGGAGCGGACCCACAATTAGTGTGAAGAGCGGCACCCGTGTTTGTTCTACGATGATGCCGCTCTTTTAAGAGTAGTTCAGTGGCCTGGTGGCACACAGCAGCGTCTGCACCGTGTTAACAAACAGGAAGTGGGAGTTCTTGGTCTTGGCGACGCCCTCCGGGCTCGTGTTGTCGCGCAGGGTGTGGACGAAGGTGGAGTGGAATTCTGTGTCGGGGCTGAGCTCGGCGGAGAAGGCCTCGCTCCACTCGCTCATCTGCAGCTTCTGGCTGCGCTGGGCCCCCAGGAGGTACAGGCTCCACTGCCTCCTGGGGACTGGGGCGGGGCCGTGGTGCTCACACGCCTGGTGGTGGGTGGGTTATGAGAAGAGTGGTCCGTTAATGAGAATGCCATGAAAATGTCCCGACGAACAGGGAAACGGTCGGATCAGAATGGGAATCTTTAGGCTTCATCACATTCTTTGTTTGATTTCACTAGTTTGTTTACTAAATCTACAGATGTTCTCCTTGATCGCCATGTTACCCACCATTCCCACAAGTATTAAGCTGAAGAAGTCACTATACCATAAATCATTTCCTTCTGTTCGACCACTAACGGCTACTGCTCATCTCCACAAGGGTGTGTAATCAAGCAATATGCAGGAGGACATAGGAAATGGTTTTGGAGAACAGGCTTAGGGTCTCTTAGTATGCTTGGATTGTTTTCAGTGTCACCCGTATGTTTAATTGAAATGATAAAAATGCTAAATTAATAGTATGTATAATAATAATATGCCTTGTGAGACCATCCTGATATCACAAGTTCACATTTAATTAATTTCTCGCTGAACATCAGTCTGACCTCGAGCCTGTTGAAATCAACTTTCAAAAACCAAAAAGTGGACAGACCAATTGGTGCTAGAGGGAGGGAGTTTTTTTTCATGATGAAGCAAGGTGTGTGTGTTTGTGGTCGTCTGTCTGCCCACCTGTATCACCATGTGCTCGGCACCACACTTGGCGTTCCACTGGCTCCATGAGAAGGCGACGGCGGAGGCTAGGAGGGCCATCTGCTCGTAGACCGCATGCTCACTCAGAGGCTCCTAGCAAGCAGCACACAATCAAGATACAATTGGCGCAGGATAGTGTAGTGATTGTAGTGATAGCCGAAGAGGTACTGGGTTCCATTCCTAAAGTCTGCAGATGAGCAAGATGCCTTAACCCCTATCTAACCCAATGAGCCGTCTCTGTATTCACTTGTAGTCAGATTTCGTAGAGCTTCTGGAACTTGTTCTTAATCAACCCTGGAGATTTCAAGTTTCAAGCTTGTCATATATGCGATAACAATGTAACATTACCAGTGATGATGCTTTAGGATCACCGTTCAACCTCTCAGGCAACAACGGTGTTCTTTATCTGAGACCGAGAAGGAAGCAAGTCTGGTTGTTTTCCCCACCCTAACCTGAAAGGTGAGGTTTGTGCCAAAGGCGTGTCATGAGCTCCCGTCTGTTACCGAAATCGTTGTGTAATCAATGCACGTACCTTGCCAGAGGAGCTGACGTATCGGTCCGTGTGTTCGTTGACAAAGATGCTGAGGCCGGCGCTGGCCATGGCCTTCTGCAGATCCCAGCAGCTCATCCACTTACCCTGGAGGTGGGGCAGTACTCCCTCATCCTCTACCTGCAGCATGCACACGTGCCCCTGCAACACACGTTAACACGCATTTTAAAACGTGCCGTTTGCAGCGTGCACACGTACCCCTGGGAGGCAAGTTGGCACAAGTCTCACTGGCTTCGTACACTGACTAACTACGTCTAAGATAAAATAATCCTTTATCGATCCCACAGTAGGGAAATTTGCTTGTGTTACAGCAGCAGAAGGGGATAGCATGAAGCATCAGTAAAAAAGCAAGCAAGATATGATAAAAAAGTAAGTAGTAAATAAGTACATTATTGCATATGGGGATCAAGTAGTTTGCCGTTATGTATTTTTGTTTTTTTGTTTTTTTTTAGATCACCAATGAAATCTATGAGAACATACTCAAGTCAATCCAGTTTGTGGACTTAAATGTACTTTACTAGATGTTGAGAGGCTGCCTCACACAATGGCTTTATTATTTGTTTATTACTAGGAGTGATTATCGGAACTAAATAATTTCATTAAATAGCAATTCGGGAAACAGTGTGAAAGAGTGAGAAAGCTGGTAATGGTCTCTTCTCAACAGTCGTCCATGAGAGATGTTCATGCATATCAGCTAGATTGGACCAAGAGGCCCTATTCATAAACTATACCAATACCAGAACAATTCAAATATAATGCACAATTTGCGAGATTTAAAATGGTGGCGTGTCTAGGGTGTCTTGCTCTCTCCCCACCTGGATGGTGATGCTGAGGGTGACGAGCGCGGCGTTGACACTGAACAGCGCGGCGTCCTGCCCCAGCGGCCGGAGCGTCCAGTCCTGCAGGGGCAGGTTGGCGTACATCTCCTGCATCAACGCAAAGGCCTGGAAGGAGGCCATCTTAAAGGAGAGCCTGGCCTCGTCCGCCTCAAACGACACCTCGCTGACGCCGTCCGACGTCCATTGTTTGGCTGAATGACAGTTAAGTGACGATGTGTATACATGCAAATAAATCATGCAATCTGACAAAAATACAAAAATATTGTCGTTTGTATTCTAATCCATGCGTCTTTATCCTGGTTTCACTTTTTTGCCACAGTGAGAACCGTGAGAGCTTCAATGCAAAGCAACATATTGATTGTATTTTAATTGTACTGTATATGTATTTTGATTGTATGTAAGATGAAAGCATCTGCTATGAATTACTAAATGTAACTCTACATATGCGCTATACAATGCCCCCTTAGTCCAACCAGTCCATCCATGTTGGGGTCACAGCAGGGCCCTACCTGTGGTGTCCCAGCGGGCCACCTGGGGGGCCTCTAGGAGCAGAACGGAGTCGGGCACTGTGAGGGACAGCCCTACAGGCTCCCTGGGGGACGAGTCTGGCTGAGTCTCGGGGCTCTCCTCTGGGTAGGGGAAGGCCTCCAGCCCCCTGTCCAGCAACTGCTATAAAGATATGTCATGCTGACATATCATAGCTGATGTGTGAGTGTGATTAGCCATTACAAACTCTTTTAAAATTGTGATGTCACTACCCTCTAATGACTTAAGTAGGAATGTCTACCCAGATGTATGATGGATAATCACACTCACATCTGGTGGTCAAATAGGGGACCTTTAAATGCCGCTTTGTTCTGTTGTGTTCAACTCTACTGGCTTCTTTTCACTACTCATTAGTCTGTCCACGGTACTGTACTGGCTGTCCTACTACTGGGTAGTCCACTGTACTATACTGCACTCTACTATCTGCCCTACTAGCTACTCTATTGTCTTCTATAGTACAGAGTACTACTACTGGTTACTGTAAGGTACTCAACTGTCCTCTTCTGAAAACTCTGTTGTCTACACACAACACATCTCTACTGGACTCTGCTGTGCTCTACTCTGCTCTATATTTACTCTACCTCTATTCTTCTATACTACTATGCTCTACTATACTACTCGCTCTACTCTATTTTACTTCTCTACTCCTCTAGTGTACTTTCCTATCCTCTACTATATTCAACTCTATTCTACTCTACTCTCTATTCTACTCTACTCTATTAAGGCCTCCACACACTAAAGCTCAAGCATAGAGCACAAACGAAAGCTGAACTTTCTTGAGTCCTTGTCTTCACACCAGAGGGATATTAAATCCTGCGCGGACTCACTCACCTAGGCTGAGCAAAAGCGTTTCAAAAACGACAGGCGGAGGTGGAATAAATAGATCGGTGTGACAGCGGATGTGCTTTATGCATGCGCTCTATGCTTGAGCTTTGGTGTGCGGAGGCCTCTCTATTCAACTCTGCTCTACTGTACTCTATTCAGTAGAGTGTGTATTTACCTGTCTGATCTCCCATCCCTTGGCTTGATTGGCCTGTGGAGGGAGGCGGAAGACGTCACAGTAGAAGACTCCGCCCAGGGGCGTGTACTGGTGCAGGTCCACCGTCGCCATGGCTACAGCATCAATGATGTCTGGTTCAGGTTCGGCTAGCACCTCCTCGCCTACCAGGTGGGAGAGGGAGAGATGCTTTGTCTTAGTGGCTTCCTCTTCATCCTCCACTGTTTTACTATTTACATTGATCAGATACTTTTGTCCAAAGTGACTTACAGTGAATTCAGAGATACATGTTATTAAGGAGCAGGAGTACAGATAGGTTTCACACATATAAATATATAGATACCTGCTTCCATCTGTGTTTGTATCTGGTTCTCTGGTTCTTCAACTGGCCTGGTGCTACTGCTCCTTTCTGGCACAACGCTCCCTGCACTCTGAGTGACGTACACACACACACACACACACACACACACACACACACACACACACACACACACACACACACACACACACACACACACACACACACACACACACACACACACACACACACACACACACACACACACACACACACACATGTCCAATTATGTATAAAATAATAGGAAAAGATTAATAAAATAAATATTATAGAACGTACATTGTTGAGTACTCAAACCTGACAGAAACCTCACCTTCCTTCCAACAGACCCGTGGACCGACCGTACCTCTTCCTCTGTCCCGTGTGTAGGGCTTTTCCTCTCCTCCTTCACCACCCCTTCTCCTTCTTGTCCTCCTCCTCCGGTCTCCCCCTGGTCAGGTGAACCTGGTTTGGAGGATGGCTCCTCCTGTCCTCTGGGTGTCCTGGGAGCAGACAGAAAGAACAATTAGCATCTTTTAGCTTGTTGGTTTACAGCAGTACCACTGCTGTAAACCAGAAGTAGAAGTGGTGTAGTAGTAGCCGACATTATGTCAAGAACAGCTAAACTTACCAGAGTGAAACAAACAACAGTTCAAATGTTCAAGTTTCAAGACCTCAAAGTGCAGTAGTAGTAGTAGTAGTAGTAGTAGTAGTAGTAGTAGTAGTAGTAGTAGTAGTAGTAGTAGTAGTAGTAGTAGTAGTAGTAGTAGTAGTAGTAGTAGTAGTAGTAGTAGTAGTAGTAGTAGTAGTAGGAACAGGAGTAGTGTTAGTGATGGAGCGGTCAGACAGGAGGGACCTAGTGATCTGGGGCCGTCCCCCCAGAGCGGTGAGCCTGGCGTGGGGAGACAGGTGGTCATAGCGGGTGTGGAGGATGCGGAGGGCCACGTCACTCAGGGCCAGCTGCTTTGGGAGCTCGAACCCCAGGCCAGCCTCCACGAATTGGAAGCCCTTAAACCTAATACAGATGCAGAATAAGACTATACTGACTTAGCTGCTCAGTGGGCAATGAAACTAGATCAGGTAGGTTATGGACATTGGGAAACCGAAACTTGGTAGTTCAATGACAAAAGGAAAAGGGTGCTTGTCTTTTTTTCCTTAAACATGCTGGATATGCAGGCTCGGACACAAAACACAGCATTATATTAATAGGCACACATGTAATCACTTCCATATATGGGGCGAGGCTGTAGATGGACAGTCAATGAGAGAAGCCTTACAGACAGTTGTCTCACAGACAACCAATGAGAAGTGTTTATTAGAAGCATGCGTGGGTACACACCGTGGGTTCTTGTTGAGGTTGGCCCAGACACACAGTGTGACTTGGTCGTCCCTGACAACCGTCTCCATGTTGCCCGTCTCTATGTCCGAGTTGGAGCTAGCGTGCTGCGGCCCACAGGAAACAAACAAAATACATAAACAAACATAAATGTTTTATGCCCATGATTCTTCGTGCTGTGTGTGTGTGTGTGTGTGCGTGCGTGCGTGCGTGTGGTTCATCCCCCTTACGTTGAGCACTTCCTGGGCGATGAGGAGGTGCTTGTGGTGCACAAGGTCCTGCAGACAGTGGATGTGGTCCTGGACCCTCTGCTGCTCCTCTCCCTGCGCCTCCTCCTGCTCCCCCTCCAGCTCTTCAATCAGCTGGGAGAGATGGATGCTTCTTCATGCTAGACCTCCACACTTCTTCAGCCATGCTAACTCACCCCCACCCCTGTTCTCTTAAGGTGCGGGGCAGTCTAGTGTTTGACTCCCAGCTGAAAGGTTCTGGGTTCGATCCCCAATGTCCACAGTATACTTGTAGTACCCCCAACCCCTGCTCATTAATGACATGTATCTTTAAAAAGTGGCAGTAAATGATTATGATTAATCTATTTAGTAGATGCTTTTATCCAAAGTGACAGTGATTGTTTGTTTATATACAGGTGATTAGGGCATATTGCTAGACTGTGTATACTGCAGCATTATACATTGGGATTCATAATGCTGGGAGTGCCTATCCTGACTCTCAGGATAGGCTCTCTCTCTCTCTCTCTCTCTCTCTCTCTCTCTCTCTCTCTCTCTCTCTCTCTCTCTCTCTCTCTCTCTCTCTCTCTCTCTCTCTCTCTCTCTCACCTGTAGGGCGAGGGAACACTGGTGCAGGACAGGTGAGGCGTTGACCTCAGGGTCATCCCTCCAGAGGCTGATGTAGGTGTTCACTTCCTGTGTTTGGGAGGGGTCGGGTCGGCCGTCACACAGCATGAATCTGTCCCACTGAACACATAGAACAGCATGACTCTCTCTCTCTCTCTCTCTCTCTCTCTCTCTCTCTCTCTCTCTCTCTCTCTCTCTCTCTCTCTCTCTCTCTCTCTCTCTCTCTCTCTCTCTCTCTCACTCACAGAGAATGTCTCTCGACCTCAAACACACACTAACCTTGGCTTTCTCTCTTGTATCAGCAAGCCATCTCTTTACTGCAGTTTGGTTTTCCTCCAGCAGATGGCGCACTTCGTTCAGCTCGTATTCTCTGCGTTCTTGGTACTATCAATGGATTGCGCAAATATATCCGTATAAACGTATACTATTTGCATGGCAAGAGAGATATTTCATAAGACACTCACAAAAATACTAGATTAGCCCTAACTTGACGAGGGGCATCTAACAAAAAGCAGGTGAAGTACACTTTATTCGTCATCCACTTGCCTTAGCCTCCAGTCTCTGCATCTCCTCCTGCTCTCTCCTCTCTCGCTCCAGCCGCTCCTGCTCCTCCTTCTCCGCCTCGAGGCGCGCCTCCTCTGCGAGACAAAAACCATGATGATCTCCTGGATGAGTCTCCGTCCGGTGGAGGAGGAAGGGAGGAGATGGTTACCTTCTTCTTGAAGTCTCCTCTCATCCTCCTCCTTCTGAAGTCGCTCCTTCTCCGCTTTGCTCGCCTTCGCGCCCTTGGCTGACCTTTTGGCCGACGCTCTGGCCGACTTTGACACAACATATTGGTTTCAGGATACATAAAATGGTGGTCAAATCGGATAACACTGTTAATCTTGTGAGGGAAATTCAAGCAAGCAAGCAAACGACGAGATTACTTTCCACAGTAGGCCTATACGTCTAGTTAAAAGTGTGAGTGATCAAAACTTTATACTTATCTTTGTACTTTCAACACTTTCAAATCGTTACTATGCTAGCTGTAGCAAAACTACAAAACTAATATATAGGCCTACATTAACTATGATTGCCATTGCGAAACACACACTCATGATTATCCATACAATAATGAACGTTTTCTCACCATCTTCACCACTCTATAAACTTCTATAGCGTCCCAGTAACCAAGGATACGGCGCATGCGCTGTTAGCTCGTTTGTGTTCCGTTGGCTACGTCACCCGTTCAACGCCACACGGAAGGGCTAACGCCTGCTAGCTCACATGTAGATTTAGCTTCTTCACCAAAGGACTGGGAAAACAGGATTATTTGTGGGGGGTTTTGCGTGACGCTTGCTGTGACGCCCCCATAGAAAGAGAAAAAGTAATTATTTGAGTAAATATGTGTTGATACTATACGTAATGTAGGCCATGCTGATCTGTCACCCTACAGTGTTTGACCCCCATGTGAATGATTATAACTTCTCCCCTTCGCTGTCTTTCGCTTTTCGTTGATCTTTTATGCATAATGGGTGTTTTACATTTTCATATTTGACATTTATGTACATGTGTTCACATTGACGGGATTGTATTGCTTTCGGTTTTTTTTTTCTTAGCGGTGTAAACGTCTGATCCCTAACATGGCCAACCCTCTCAGGGGTGAGGTCGTCAAACTTTACAAGAACGTGAGTTACTAATGTGACAGGTGTTTGTAACACCATGACGACAATATGGCTGAACTTCATCCCCTGAACTATCTCCGTGTTGTCTGTGCTGTCTCTGTTCCTCTCTTAAAGCTGTTGTATCTTGGACGAGAGTACCCCAAAGGAGCCACTTATTTCAGGGAGCGTCTTAAGTGTGCGTTCATGAAGAACAAGGACGTGACCGATCCTGAGAAAATACAAACCCTGGTGAAGCGAGGAGAGTTTGTCATCAAGGAGCTGGAGGCACTTTATTTCTTAAGGAAATACCGTACAATGAAACAGCGTTACTACCACGACGAGCATGACAAATAATGAATAGGCCTACATTCTCATAAAATGAGTTAGGCCTATACAGTCTGTACAAAAAGAGCAATATCTCAACAGTTACCTTTTTTTCACGTCCGTTGGTCTTTTGTTTTACCCCAAATAATAACTGATTGGTCAGGGAAATGTAACCTCCAGGGGTGAGGATGGCTGTTACTACAGAACATGCTCCTTTTTTTACCACAGTCATTTCAATATAGTAAAATACGGTTTTAAAAGTGAGCTAAATGTCCACTTGGTCACATTTGCTGCAGCGTAAACACTATCCATTATTTCTCAAATTCATTGTATGTTTAAGTTCCATGATAACATGCCAGCCATACAATTCCTTGTAATTAGTCATGTTCCCTCTGTCCAAATGTTTATACCAACAGTATCATTATAACTTGATCTAATATGGGGCCTACAGGTGATGTATATTGTTGCATTGAAGATACATTTGTAAATACATAAACACCGATTGGTCCTTTGGTGCCTGTTGCTATGTAAAGTAAAGCGTTAGAGAGTGGTAGAGAACACCACAACCCAAATGAATGTTTTACTTAAATGTTTGGTGTCCCATGGTGCAATAAATATATTTTTTAATTATAATGTTGCTCATTGATATTTCTGCTATTATGTTAAAACAGTAGTTAATTTTCAAAATGACATTCTCACGCACATTACAACTATCGTCTTGATGTGATATCATAACATCAGGTCATAACATGTCCTTTGGTCAAGTCCAGCTCGGTGTCAGAAAAAGCCAAGTTACTGTTGCCGAATTTCTTCGCTTTGTTCTTTGTGAGGTCGAAATTTCTCCTTCGGCCAGCAACCTTTCAACAGAAAACACAGGTCAGAGGTCAGCTGCAGTTACGCAAATACACAATAGAAGTGGCGTTATGAATAGCTGCAAGATGTCTGTGGTGGAGGGTTACCTTTTCCTCGAGGAATCTGAAGATGTGATAGCATGTAGTGTCTTCTTTCAACAACATAAACCGAGAATCAACATTCAACTTCAAGCCCCCTGTTTTGGAAAAACAAATGCAATAAACAATAGGCAAACACATTCATTTGGCAAGTATTTTTTACAAACCATATTGTTTATCGAATCTACAGCAAATCTAAATCAATACAGTTCCATTTTGTGTAAATGTGATTCAATGAGGCTGGTTACAGACCTAAGTTAAGGTATCTTGTTTGTACCTGAAAGTAGGCTTACGACCACTCCCACTGTGAGAGCTGTGATGCATCCTATTGGACTGAAGTATAGGTAGGACACAGAGTACCAGCTGTCTGCTAGCAGAGGCCTGCCAGTTAAAATGCAAACATTAGAAACACCCAGGACATGTTTCAAATAAATGGACCCTATTTTAACACCAGGTTTGAGTGTGATGAGTCATTAAAAAACATTTCAAAATCTACCCACTATCGACATCACAAGTGGAATGATGGATTTTAAAAGGTAAGAGCCAATCAGCCTCACATCTGTTGGTAAAATAGGGGCCCTTTTATGTCAACTATGGCAATTATGTCAATACTGGAAGCGGTCGATGCTGAATGTTGCTGAAAAATTCTGATGTGGAATTTCTCAGGTATCTTCGTTTTCACTTTCAGTTATCTTTCAGCCCCCCCCCCCCCCCCCCCCCAGATCTGACCTAACGAGAAAAACAGACATTTAATTGGTCTGAATGGTTATTATTTAATCCTAACCGTGCGTACCTGACGTTGAGGCTCAGGCTCACTGGTGAGCCTGTGGTGACGGGATGGCTGTGTTGAGGAGGCAGGGCAGTGCTGCTCCAGTTGAAGCCGCCCAGGGAGGAGGAGAAGTTACAGCCCGCCGTGCTGAGGTCCAGCGGCCTGCTCATCCCAGCCGGAGGAGGGTATAGCTGGGCTCCGATCCCCACCCACAAGGAGACCACCAGGCCTGAGAGCAGACCCAACACGGCCCCCTGGAAGTTGGGTAAATACATTTATACAAATACAATACTTAAAAAAAAAAGTATTGTGTGGTTCACTTGGGTCCTTGTGTTGGAATATTAGACAATTAAGTTTGTTGGCTGGTGTTGGATGACGTTTTTTGTTGGTTAATATGTCGAATCAGCCTACCAGTTAGTACAGTCCACTGTACCAGCTGGTAGGCTGATCTTTCCAGTACATTTTTAAATGAATAGCTTATCACACCTGGTGGTAAAATAGGGGCCCTTTAATGAAGAATGTCTATGTAGCACAGAGCAAAAAAGCTATCCACAGTTAAATGATGACTTACTTTGGAGTTAGCGAAAGGAAATAGTATGCCCAATGTGAATAGACCAAGCAAAGGTCCACCAATGATCCCAAAGATACTGAAGGCGGCCTGTTGGAGTGAATCACAGATCCAGCATTCAGTCTTAAGTTTCTACACACCTGGTTTGTACACACTAAATCTTGGTTACTAAAGTTGCCCATTATTACTATTCAGCAGCTACTATTTAGCAGACGCTTTTAAGCAAGGCAACTTACAGTGAATTCAGATACATGTCATTACAAAGCAGATAGGGGTTAGGGGCATCTTGCTCAAGCTGTGGACATCAGTCTTCAAACCCAGAACCTTTTTGGCTGGGAAAGGTTACACCCTAGCTACTACACTATCTCGTCCCCCTTCTGAAAAATTCTTGGTGTGTATCTGATGTGTACCTGCAGCACCCCTCCCATGACGGAAGCTATGGCCGCCATTGCGATGCACAGAGCACCGTACAGCAAACCTGCCAACAGTAGAGGCAGGGGAAACTGTCACTCCAATACTTCCTGCTTACTTGCTTACTTACATGACATGTTAATTGACTATGTAACACATTGTCAAAAATAAATGCTGATGAAATGAAAATACCCAGTTATATTATTTTTAAAAGGACAGAAATAACTTACTGAGGCCTTTAGAGGTCCATGACAGGTGTTTCTCTGACAAATGGATGTACGGTTTGATCAGGTCTTCTACAGTGACCGCAGTCAAGGCGTTGATACTGGAAGACGCTGTGCTGCAGAGGACATCATGCTGACATTAACGAGCAACCCATCACCAAAATATAAACTGTGGAAACAGCACCTCCTCTGGTGAAATACTACACTACACTACACTACAAGTGTTTCTATAGATCCATCATGAAAATGACACCTTACAGTCGGCCCCAAGGCTCCTGGATATATCATTATACCACATATAAGAAGGAATCTGAGGTTTGAGTATCCCCACGTGATTTTTATTTTATTTACATTTTATTTTGCTCTATTTTATATATACTAGTATTTTTATTTGGCCTGCTTACTCTTATACTTATAGTTATTGTGTATTTTATCATATTGTCTGAGCACATTTGAAGGAGCAGGTAAAGTAAGCATTTCACTGCTGGTTGTACATGTATGACTTTGTATGTGACGAATAAAACTTGAACTTGAAACATGTGTATGGAGCATGTAACATGTAAGAGACGGTGGTGATCACTCTGTCAGCCATGTTGTCTTAGTACACATTGTTGGTGAGAGAACCTGAGAGAGCCGCTATACGCTGCTGCTACAAACAGCCCAGGGACCCCAGGGTAGCTCCTCAGGATGTCCATCACCAGGTAGGGCATCAGCTGTGGAGGGTCACATGGTCAGTACTAGTAGAGCATACGCTGGATTCACGGAAGATAATCGGCCCAATTCACACCATCGGTACAGACACGAATCAGACTAGATCTAACACTAACCTACTCATACGTAACCCTTACCCAATCTAACCTAAACCTAAACCAAAATTATTTTTCTATTTTAAAATGTCTACTTGTAATACTATGTGTGCTTCACTTATGGCACCCATTGCACTCCTAACCATCCCTGGAAGGAGGGATCCCTCAATCTGCATGCCTTCTCTCTGATAATCAAGGGGGTTTTTTTGCCCTCCGGGGGGGCTAGGGTTAAGGGGTGTCATAAATGTGTGGCCTGTGAAAATTGACTTGACTTGACTTGAGCCATAACCCTAACCGAATCCTATTTAGCACTGACCCTATCTAACCATGACCTTATCTAACCCTAACCCATCTATCCCTAACGTATCCCTAACCTAACCCTATTTAACTATAACCCTATCTAACTATGACCTTGTCTAAACCTAACCCATCTATCCCTAACCTAACCCTATTTAACTATAACCCTATCTAACCATAACCTTATCAAACCCTTACCCCATCGACCCCTAGACTACTCCTAACCTAACCTCATTTATCCCTAAACTAACCATAATCTAACAATATCTAACTTAACCCTATCTATCCCTAACCTAACCTAACCCAATCGGCTATGGTCAAAAGACTCAGGCTTCTCCTCCCAGGCCTATACTGCATATTGCAGCTAAAGGCCACATGATGGCATGTCTTCCCCACTCTGTACCTGGTCAAGAGCGGTCACCTGCCCCGTGGTCCAGGGGTCACAGCTCTTATAGATGGAGTAGAGACACAGGCCAGAGATCACCGAGCACAACAGCACCACCCACAGGCTAATGAGGTTGAGGTACAGAGCCCTGGCAGGGACACACAGAGCCGGGTGAGTACTACAACACGTGGTACATATCATATGCATCATATGCATATATATGAGACTCAGTTATAAATACACTTTGTCATACACACATACACACACACATGCCGGTCCAAGCATGGAAGGCTAACATATCCAGCTAACGATGCTATTCAAACAGGACTCACATTCTGGCATGAGCGATGCTCTTGCAGGAGAGGTATCTCTGGACCTGGGACTGGTTGATCCCGTACACACTGACCCAGATGAAGGTTCCTCCAATGGTGAGGGTCCAGAAGGTGTGTCTCCTCAGGGGATTCATATCGAAGCTTCAGAGGTAAAGGTGGAGAACATGAAGAGGATGAGGAGGAGGAGGGACTGTCACTTTAATTATGGTCCAACTGAAGTCAACTGAATATTTCTGTACAGTTACAGGATTTAGACACAAGCTATTCCTCCACAAGATGACCTACATATTTGATACAATAGCAGCTAATTGCGTCACTCAATATTTGGCTTAAATTGTGTAATATTATTAAACTGACAATTAAAATGAAATAAATCGTTTAAATGCAAAATTTTATAAAAATATTATTGTACATTCCCTCAAATGACTATTCATTGGTCCATTGATTTAGCTACTCTGTTGATTAGATAGTGGCTAAGGAAGTAGCATACTCACTCCCAGAGGTTGAGTCTCCCTCCCTGCTGTGAGTGTATAATGATGGAGCTGAATCCTCCTTGTAGAAGCACAGACCTGATGATGACAGCCAGGAAACCTGCCAGCATCACCCCCACCTACAGGACGGAAAATTATCTTGTCATTATCTTCATCTGATGCTTTTATTAGCACTTTGTCTGTATTTAAATGTTTCCATAGCTTGTCCACATCTGCACTGTGTAACTTTTTTTTTACTGCAACCGTCACTTTTCTTCGAACTTATTCGAAATGTTGTTCAGTCTTTCTTTGCTTTTCATAGATTCAGCGGATGATCATTGTGGATACATGGTATCCCCCTGGTCTCGTTTTGGACCGTTCCCATCAGTGTACTGTTTGGCGTTTGTGTTATTTTTAGTTAGTTCGATGGTTAGTTCCCATTGAGCGACCTCTTCTTTACCTGAGATTTTGTGTAGGAACGCAACCTATCAAAGTTTATGGCCAGCACCTTGTGGTTCTCACCTGGAACACATCCGTCCACACCACTGCCTTCAGACCACCCTGCAAAACGACCCACAGGTGACATAATTTCACAACCAAACCACATCGAACCACAGCTCATCCAAACCTGGAGTTCGAGGTTTGGCTGAGCCAGTGAGGCGGAGCCTGTGGCTTAGGGGCTTTAAGTTTAACCAAGCTCCTCCCCCTATTAACACCACATGGTTACAACAAACAACTTTTTTTTATCAACGACTGAATTAGGTCACTTCTTGTAACTATTGTATCCATTAAAAAAATAAATAAATATATATATATATCAGACTTAAATGATTTACATTTACATTTAGGGCATTTAGCAGACACTTTTGCCCAAAGCGACTTACAATAAGTACACTTGTCTAGTAGAATTTGTCTAAACAAATAAGTGAACAAATGAGTCTTGAGTCTTAGATACCAAGGTGCAGTAGAATGTACAGACAATTCCTGTGGAGACGACTGCTCCCCATAGATCCATGCCTGTTACTGAGAGAGAGAGAGAGAGAGAGAGAGAGAGAGAGAGAGAGAGAGAGAGAGAGAGTTTAGTTTTGCCATGGTAAAACCACCATGCAGGCTTGAGTGCTCTCATACTGGAATGTGACGTGCGACTGAACCTCGAGTGATTGGCTACCAACAGAACAGTGTACCCTACCTTGGTTCAAGGCCAGCGCTGGGGCGTAGATGACTATCCCGGTGTAGAGTACCTGTGACAGAGACAGACCATATATATAATAGACCATAAAGTACAGGGATGAGGTGGTTAATCCCAGAACAGTGTGTGTCATGTGACAGTCCTGACTCACGGTCTGAACGATGAAGAGGGCGGTGCCCATCAGTCTAGTGGCTCTGTTGAAACGAAGCTCAAGGTACTACACAGACAGACATACAGGAGGGGTATATGTTCACTATGTTGTCATTTAGCAGACTTACAGTGAATTCAGATGACAGGTCATTAAGTAGCAGGTACAGGGGTTAGGGCATTTTGCTTTGTCTGGAAGTCAAACACTTGTGTGTTTTAATATAAGAGATAATTATACCAATACACTGAGAATATTAATATTCATGAAATTATACAATTGATTAATTAATTAATTGATATATTTATTGGTTTATCCGGAGTACATGAATCTAAAACAAATGAAATACTATCATCTTATGATGGCACACTGTTTTAATTTTCTTTTTTGGTCAGAAGCACTTGAACAATATTTCAACGCGAGTTCATTAAGGATCAGTTTGAGGACATGGTTCTATTGAACAATGAACAAACCTCCACTACTCCACCCCTGGCGCTGGGCCATATCCCCACTGGGACGTGCTCAATATATATTTCAATGTCACTTCATAACATAGCAAACCTTGCATTCGCTCAATAGGAAATACACTAACATTCAATAACTGAGTCCCTTTTTTCTCTCATTGTTAAACCGGCTTTAAGAGATAACAATCTGTGGAAAATAGCACTTTCCGTGACACAATCGCACACTATTGTATTTGTCAAAGCCCCATGCATGGCAGTTTTACTATAATTAAGTGAATGTGAATACAAACACACTACACCACACTAAACCAGGAGAATATAGTAGAATAAATAAGACTATACTCAAATAATAGAGTAGAACATACAAGAATATACAAACATTATAGAATAGATTATACTAAAATAATATAATATGTATTACACTGAAATAGGCTAGAATAGAATAAACCATATACCTGAATCAACTGAGAAACTAATACGTTGAAACTAGACGAGCTAGAACAGAAATGACCAAACATCACCACAATACATTGTGTCACAACACACAAAACCACCAAACCACAATGACTCTACACAAGACAATGTACGTGTGTGTGTATGTGTGTATGTGTGTGTGTGTATGTACCACACACACACGATTTAAACACATGACTCATTCCAAAGCAAGTGATCCAGAGTGTTGTATTCTATTACTATTCACTAGTCATTTAACAGTGAATTGTAGGATGTTGTAGGATTGTTAGGATGCCTACAGGTTAGACGGCGGACATTGGGGTTCGAACCCAGAACCGCCTGTGGACCACGCGGCTCACCTCATAGGTGCTGGTGATGGCCAGCCTGTAGAATACCGGCAGGAAGAGTTCAGAGGTCACGAAGATGGTGAGGATGTAGGAGAAACCCACCAGACCGAAAACGGCTCCGTACCGGTACACCTGCAGGACAGAGAGGCAGGCGATCACATGATCAAGTACTGTAGTAACTGTTACTCCAGTTGAAACTACAACTTTTTCATGAAGTGTGTTTATAATAATAATAATAATAATAATAAAAATAATAATAATAATAATACTTTGATATTCTGCTCTTAGTATTTTCGCACTTATCTCCTTTGTATTCTAGCAATCGGTTAACTTAGCAATTGGGTGTGCTTGAAACTCGTTCTTGTGAAATCCTTACTCTACTGATAGCGATTTAGTGTTGCACTTTCTTCTAACAAATGTACTTATTGTTAGTCGCTTTGGACAAAAGTGTCTGCTAAATGCCCTAAATCTAATCTAATCTAATCTAATAATAATAATTATTCTAATTATGATAATACTTTGTTATTATAATAATACAAATACTAATTATTTGTTATTATGAATATTATTATTATTCATATTATACAGTAATATTATGAATACCAATCATAATCATAATCATCATCATATAAATTAAAATATTACTTATAATAATATTCATCAAAATTTTCAAACAAACAGACCACATCACATCATTTCCTTGTTACCTAAAATTACATATTTTCTTCACTGCCTTATTATTCATATTTATTTCAAAACTGCCCATACCCGAATGATCTGCAGTTGAGTGCAGTTGAATAAAAGCCTAATAATAATACAATACTATAGTCTCACCTCTGCTGGGCTGGCCAGCACCGTGATGGCGGACATGAAGCTGGCGGTGAGCGACAGGGAGACGGGCCCCGCGGTGAGGCTGCGGCCCCCCAGCAGGAAGGCCCCTGAGCTCCGCAGGGCGCGGTCCGCCCAGGCGTAGCGCACCCCCACCGCCGCCGACACCAGCAGCATGGCAGCGAACACGGCGTAGTCCGCCGCCGCGAAGGACCCCACCTGGGAGGACGCACCTGGCATGGGGGCTCGGTTCCGACGAGGACCGAATTTTTAATAAAAACTACTTTGAGACCAAAATTTTGCTGAAATTTTGAATAACAATTCTGAAATTTTGAATGACAATTCCGGCGAGATATTATGGCATTAAGGCAGCTGTGTAGAGGCGAGGTGTGGGGGAGACAGGAGGCAGCCGCATCTTCTGCTTTCAACTCTGGTCGCAGAAAGTTTTATCCAGAGAGAGACAGAGAGAGCGGGAGGGGGGGGGGAGAGAGAGAGAGAGAGAGAGAGAGAGGGGGGGAGAGAGAGAGCGAGAGAGAGAGAGAGAGAGAGAGAGGGGGGGGAGAGAGAGAGCGAGAGAGAGTGAGAGAGAGGGGGGGGGGGGGGGGGGGGCGTGAGAGAGAGAGGGGGGGGAGAGGCACAAAGTGTCCACATTCCAACCAGGTGCAATTGCTTGCCAGGAGAGTCAAGAGTAGCCTACCGACAAGAAGAACCATCGTCACGCACGCGCGCGCACACACACACACACACACACACAGCACGTTCTCAGCTAGTGAAACAACCACTTTACTTAACTTAGAGAGCTGATTCTCTTATTCTCTGAATGTTAACTCTGTTTCTGAATGAAGACGTATCTATTCTCAAATAATTATACTCATACTTAAAACGTTTACTCGTAAATTAAAAGCGAACTTTCAAAGACAGTGTTGACTGACGTCATCGTCATCGTCATCACTCTCTCCTGAGCACGTGGAGCGGAAGTTCCCATGATGCTCCTCTGTTCAACATGGCGGCGCCCCGGCCCCTACATGCGTGTAAACACTTCTGAACAAATCAGGCAAATAAACCTTTCCTTTAGTCGCTAATTTCGTCCGAGGGATTTCCAGGAACACCGCAAATATGAAGCTTAAGTCCAAATCAAGCTATCACAAATCAGAGAATACATACAGGGTGAGTTCTGAGCATAATATGTCATGTTTCTGCTGCACAACATTGTAAACTGTTGGGGTCTCCTACATAAACTAAGACATAAACCAATTTAGCTACTTTTGCCAATTTTACTGTATTTTTAGCTGTTCCTATACGATATGCTACCTCCTTTAATGCATTTTGTTCGCTACTGTTTTCTATTTTGTGCATTTTCTCTGCACTCTCTTCAAGTGCAGAGCAGCACTTTGATCTGCATGCTCACATATGAGAGGTTTTTTTTATACATACAATGTATTAGTATTTCCTCGTTTTCTCTATTGTGATTGTCTATCTTATAGAAACGTTCACTGTTATTTTCATTCTGAAAACCCCAAATGGGCATTCATGTTTTTAATTGATAGTAGATGAGAGATCTTCATAATCAGGTGATGGTCATGTATTTGTTTAGGTTGTTGTATACCAACAGTATTCTTTGTCTGTTCCCATGATTGTTATAAAAATATAGTTGATGTTTCTTTGTAGTTTCTCACTTTTGCGGAAAGACTCGCCAATGTCAATATCGATGTCATCCATCGAATTGACCGAACAGGAACCTATGATGAGGTGTGGAAGCAGTGAAGCGTTTGCTCAATTCATTCATATATTTACTACTTTTAAATATTTCCAAATGGCTCCATATATATGACTTATAATAACCAATGTGCTCCGATCACAGGAGGTAGACACGTACTTCTTTGAAGGGCTGACAAAATGGAGAGACCTCAACTTGACCGACCACTTCTGTATGTAATGTTTGTGTGTGTGTGTGAGAGAGATTATTAGAGGGTTTGACTGTTAGATATGTCAATGTCTGTTCTAGTCCCTTATTTTGGCTTTATAGATATTAGATCGCTACTTAAAATACATTTCTACTTTGTGTTTCATTATTCACCCCTGATTTGTGTTGGGTATATATGTAATAATATTTTTGTATTTAACACTTGTCCTACCATGTGATTGTTCCCATATTTCCGCCCTATAATTCATGCAAGTATTCATTGTGTTATATCTCTCTCTGCACTAGTGGCCTTATTGAGAGACGTGTTCAACCAGTGCCAGACCTTCAACCTCCTGGTCTTCCACCAGAAGTCTGTGGTGGGGAGCCTGAAAGCCCACCTCGCCGTCAAGAACAGTATGGCCTACCAGCCACTCCTCGAGTAAGTTGTTGTTGTGTGTGTGTGTGTGTGTGTGTGTGTGTGTGTGTGTGTGTGTGTGTGTGTGTGTGTGTGTGTGTGTGTGTGTGTGTGTGTGTGTGTGTTCGATTAAATGTCATCCTGTCACTCGGTTATATCTGTTATGGGAGCCAACAGCTACTTCACTTCCTGCAGTCTACCTGTAGGCATACTTGAGCAAGATACCCAACCCTTACCTGCTCATTAATTACATCTATCTTTGGATAAAAGGTTGACTATATAGTATTCAAAGGAGTTTGAGCTGAATGCTGAATGAGTAAAAAGGTATCATTATATTACCAGTAATCTGGTAATATAATGATATCGTGACTGTTATTAACAAGTTATTAGTTGCTCTATAATACTGACAAAATGGAAATATGGGGGCAGGATAGTGTAGTGGTAAATGTTTAACCCAGCCGAAAGGGTGCTGGGTTCGAACCCCAATGTTCACAAACTGTAGGCATCCTTGAGAAAGACACCCTCACCCCTACTACATAAAGTTGTTGTATGTTATTTTTAATGTTATTTTTACAGAGCCACGTCTCAAGGAGATTTTCAGTCAATCCGGATGGATAATAAGGGAATCTGAATAAATGACTAAACAGTCAATTATACTAATACATTGTATTTAGTTATGCAATTAATAATACAATGTTGACCATGACCTCTCTTTTTCTCACTCAGTCTGGTGGTCCGGCTGGCCAGGGACCTCCAGACAGACTTCTACCTCCACTTCCCAGACTTTTTCCAGCTCATCATTCCCCTGCTGGAGACCAAGGACACGGAGGTGCTGGAGTGGGTCTTCACCTGCCTCTCCTACCTGTACAAGTACCTGTGGAGGCTGATGGTGAGGGACATGAGCAACATCTACAGGTGAGTTTTGGGGGACCGGTGGGGTGGAAGCTCCTCATGACAAACACAGAGAAGCCATAATAAAATACATGGAGAAATTCTGAAATCAAGCATTCATGTTAAATACAATAATTTCATACTTTTTGCATGAGAGCAATACAACGTATTATAAAGACACAAAATTAAATGTATTTGTTTATTTAAATTTGGCATCGTTTTAGTTATTTAGATATTTTCCTGGTTTGACTTGTGTATTTATTCACTTTTTGTCTGTTTCTGTCTTGGACCTTCATACTGTGAAATCTACTGTATAACAGTTTCTTCATGGTGTTTGTCTTTGATCTGTTAGTCCTAACAAAGAGGTGGGCGGTTCATATAGCTACACAGTGGAGATTTAAAGTATGGTATCAGACTAAAACTAGTTTTCCTTACTCACTGATGTTTCAAACCTCATATTTGATCATTTTAAGAGAATATCTTCTCATCGTAGTTCATTTAGACTATAAAACAATAAGTCGATACCTTTACTGCATGACGTTACAATACCATTCAAAGACGAAAAATGATAATATTGAATTTCTACCACGGGATTGAAGAAAAGCGTCTCTGTGTTTACAGACTGTACAGCACCTTGTTGGCCCACAAGAAGGATCACATCCGCAACTTTGCAGCTGAGAGTTTCTCCTTCTTGATGAGAAAGGTGGGTCTTATATACTATTTATGGAATCTTTTTTGAAGTGTCTTAAGTAAGGGATAATACAGGGCCCCAATGCGAAGTGGACCGTAGACACACAAAAGAAAGCCGTAATTGACCAATCAGAATTGAGTATACAACAAAGCCATATAATAATATGGTATAATTTAATTGTATGATCTGTAATTGATGAATATAAATATCTGGGATGACTATCAAAATCAACCATTTAGTTACCAGCGTAACATGAGTGGAGTTTTAATGAACCCGTTTTCTTCTTTGTCCTTCTTGTTGTAGGGCCGTATATAATCGGTTTAGTTCATAAAATGAAAGTTAAATTATATTAATGTAATCTGTATAATTGTGTGATTGGTTAATTGTTAGCAGCTGACCATCTTAATGTTTCCTTTTAACATGATACTCAGTTCTGTGACCTTCATTTTGACGTCTTCCAAGCTGTGATCACGAGTAGTCATTTGGAGCAGCCACTGATGTCATTTCCTGTGTGTATGTTCCAGGTTCCTGATCTGGACGGGCTGTTCAACCTCATGCTGTCTGACCTGGAGGCCCACCCAGAGAAGGCAAAAGGCGCTGGGCAGCTGCTGTTTGAGATGTGCAAGGGAGTGCGCTGCATGTTCCACTCCTGTGCTGAGAAGGTCAGTCGTTCATCTGCTCCTATTGTATTCCATTGGATTTGTTTCTGGGGATTCTCTTCACATGGCAATATTACAATTGGATTAATGATTACATACCTGCAAACTAGTCACCTTTCAACTCAAAATAGGTCCTTTACGTGAATCGTGTAGATCCGAAGAGGATTTTTTAAGGGGGGGGGGGGGCGACGACTGACCGACCAACCAATCAACCAACCATAGACTGTATAATAACCGACTGTATAATGAGCGAGAAACAAGTTTGCTAGTTCACAATAAAAAAAAATCTTTGGCCAAATGACTCCACGTTCCATGTTACACGACCACCAATCGTAATCAAGATAAACCACAGCGCTAGGGTGGCCATTCGTCCGGCTTTAGGCTGGACTGTCCGGTTTTTCAATGCCCTGTCCGGCGTCCGGCGCAGCATCAAGCCGGGCGCGTATTTGTCCTCCTTTTTGAGACCCCCCGCCGGTCATAGGTCCGTTCGCCGGTAATAGGTCCGTGGTGTGTTACGATCGCGCGCCCCCCCCTCCCCCCCGTCGGCCGTAGGTCCGAGGTGTGTTACGATCGCGCGCCCCCCCCCCCACCGCGTCGCCCGTTAACTGACCAGTTTATGGGTTAATAAATGTGCCATTTTTACCATAACAAAATGTTGTTGTTGTCTTTTCCCTTTATTTTCTTCTGGGAGTACACCAGAGTGCTTAATTTACATGTTAAAATAGCAAAATTTGGCTGGGGGGGCATGCCCCCAGACCCCCCTACAACAGTTTAGGTTGTCACCTTTTTCAACCCTTATGAGTTTGCAGGTATGTGATTAGAATATGTTGAAAGTTTATACAGGATTGGACAGTCTAGTCCCCTTTTTAACGTAAACAAATGTTTTTCTTATGTATGTATTTAGTACTGTATTAGTATTGTATTGTAGTTGCTTGTAGGGTGTTTGAGTCCCAGCCAAAAGGTTGATTTATTAAGGTGATTAATTGTTGATTTATTATTATTATATAATATACGTTTTTGACAAAAAAGGCATGAATTGCAAATCACACTAAATATCCAATGCAACATGACATTGCTAATGTGTCTTGCCCTCATGATGACATCCTCACCTCTCTCTCCAGGCCCTCCCCGTGGCCCTGAGGAAGCTGGGCCCCTCCACGGAGCCTGGACTCTGCCTGCCCTGGGACACGGTCAGGGATGCCCTGGATCACATGGCGCAGGCTGCAGCCAATCACGTCGACAAGGAGCACTTCCTAGTTCTGTGGGAGACCCTACAGGTGAGGCTTCCTCATTGGCTACCTTGGCTACGGGTGGGAATTCAATGATGTCATGTTGTTTTCTTTTCTTTACAGCTCTTCATCACAGTTAGACTCACAGATCCCACATTCAGATTTAGGCGTGTTTAAGTGAAGTGTTTGTAAACAAGATAAGGCAAAACACATTGAATGTAAATGTTAGTGTCATTAAACTGTTTTATTACTTTGTAAAGATGTTAATAGGAGCATTTAAAATAGGTGTTTTAAAGTTTCCAAAAGTCTGTTGTTATCTGCAGTAACAGACAATGAGCTGCAGTCTGTAATAGAAATGAAGACAAGACCAGACCACCATCATCACCCACCCTCCATCCAGATCTGTCACATATCTTGAAAATGGTAACACACAGATGGCGGAAGGGGGAGGAGTATAAGGTATAAGCCTGCCCAGAGCCTGCCATTGGCAAGCTTGGGCGGGCTTATACCAACAACCTACATCCGTACAAGCCAGACTAGTAACCCAGTTACCTTAGTGGCCATTTAAACGCAATAACCAGTATGTTCATTACTCAACTGGAAAATGGTGTAACCTGGTTACTCTGCCTAACCCGTTTGGCTGTGCATGTAAACGTGCTGTCTGGCAGGTGTGTGTCGTGGAGGTGCTGGAGGTCCTGCAGACGGAGGAGATGCCAGAAGGCGTGCAGAAGGAGCAGGTGGAGGAACACCTGGAGAGGCTACTGTTCGTTCTCCACACCCTGGCGTCCCACAAGGACGGAGCTAAGGTTACCAAACCACAGGCCGTCTGCCAGGTAGGAGGTTCAATCACTGGTGGCTTTGGAATTGTACCTTATAAAAAGGTGGATTTGTTTCCATTAGGAATGCACCGATATGGCCTATATTCATAAGCTGCTAAAGACCCACACAGATATTGATTATTGTTTTTACCATCGTGTTATGGCACCATTAACAGTTGTGGTTTCTTACATATTAACACTTTGATTTTTGAAATTAATTTGAAAGAAAAACAGAATTTCCAATGTCGATTTGATTGGCAGCTGTAGATCAGTGGCTGATATATCTGTGTGCCCTAGTTTCCATGGTAATAAAGCTGGCCATACAGCATGTATAGAGGGTTCAAGATTGTATCTGAGGAAAGGTTGTGATACTGTTAAGCCTAATGCAGCGACATGTGGAAACCATTCATACCTCTACCATAGCGAGGTCATGAATGATACTGTTACCATAGTGATTGGTTGCAACACTGGGATGCTGTTACCATAGCGATGTGATGCGGTTTTGCATCACATCGCTATGGTAACAGCATCCCAATGTTGCAACCAATCGCGATGTGTAGCAACACTGTTATACCGTTACCAATAGCGATGTGTTGCAACACTGGGATGCTGTTACCATAGCGATGTGATGCGGTTTCCACAGCAATGTGATGCTGTTAGCATAGCAATGTTATGATACTGTTACTATAGCGATGTGATGCTGTTACCATAGCGATGTGTCACTGTCTCTCTCTCTGTGCAGACCGTGATGCAGGTGGTCCAGACCCCGGCGCTCCCCGCCTCCTGCTGCCGCCTCCTCCTCCAGATCACCTCCTCCCTGCTCCTTGGGGAGAACATCACCCTGCCCTCCCCCTTCATCCAGGACGCCGTGCAAACGGTAACACAGTGCTCTTTGTGTGTGTGTGTGTGTGCCTGAAAGGAGGTGTGTGAGTATGTCAAAAAGGAGTTGTGTGTTTGTGTGTCTAAGGATTTGTGTGACCATGCAAGTGTCTGTCTGTCTCTGTTTCTGTCTCTGTCTCTGTCTCTCTCTCTCTCTCTCTCTCTCTCTCTCTCTCTCTCTCTCTCTCTCTCTCTCTCTCTCTCTCTCTCTCTCTCTCTCTCTCTCTCTCTCTCTCTCTCAGGTGTTTGCCAGTGATATAGATCAGGACCTGATTCTAGAGTTCACCAAGGAGATGTTCACCATGAAGCAGTTTGAAAAGGTGTGTACACAGCTAGTGGTCCATCTTTTATGTAGAAGACATAAGGCATAAGTCATTCATTTCCAGTACTGCTTCCGGATTCAGGTTTAGGATGGGAAAACTGAGCAATAAATGAATTAATACAATGTATTTGAATTGTATGAATACAAATTATTAATTAATTTATAATATGTGTTGTGTTCTGGTGTGAAGTGAGTACAAACTCACAACAATTCAGACTACTTGCACAATTGCACCCAGTGGGAGAACATGTTCACTTATTCAGTTTGAAATCTTTTTCTCCCACTCCCTGAGCAATTTGCGACCTTGACAACACGCTGCTGTTCCACGCTCTTATTTTCTTCTCTCCACTTCCTGTCACTCTCCCCTCCCCGCAGCTCTTCTTGCCCACCCTGCTGCGGTTCTCCTCCGATCTGCTGCGTAGCGGGGACCCCGGCATCCGCCACCGTGGCTTGGACGTCCTGGTGCACCTTGTCCTGGCCAAGGCCCCCCCACCCAGCGACGGGTCCATGGCCTTTGAGGTCTACCCCCTGCTGTTCACTGCAGCGCCCACCCCCAGGTGAGTCACCACAGCACTGCAGAGAACCAACAGGTCCTTTTGTTCTGTGTTGATGAGAATGCGTTGACAGTTTCCTTATCCACTCAGAATGGTTGGATGTGGGGCTGTGTTTTTGGTTGGATGGGAAATCATTTGCATCAATAGGAAGACGTGATGGCAGAATTGTCATGTAGCTGTATTGGAGGAAACAACAGTTCAAGGGATGAAAATACATTTATATTTTTATTTTATATTTATATAGGCATCTGTGCCTTTTTTATGGACAGGGAAGTGGTGGGACGCAGGTCGGCATTGAACCTGGTTCCATATTTAGTAGATATACATAGCCTTGAGCTGCTCATTTATATCTGTTCTAGTGGCTGTTGTGAATCTAAACGTGTGGTTTTACCCTAGCAGCAAGAGGACCTTCCAGGCTGGATCCCCTGACCCAGAGGACGAGGATGCGGCCATACCGGTCCCAGACATGGTTCTGTCTCTGATCCAGCTTCCGCTGGACCAGCCCTTCTCTGACCTCTCCCTGCCCTGGGCTGCCCTGGTCCTACTGCCCCACCTCAGGTAACACAGGAACCGGAGTTTACCTCAACGTGCACAATGTGCGTGGGTGTATCGGGTGCAAAATTAACTTTTTTGTCCACAGTAGCTTTGGATCGCAGGTGGAAATCGAACCTGGGTCACTACAAGTATTGTCGATATGGTCAAATCTTTTTCTTCTTTCTGTCTGCACCTCTATCCATTGTAAATAAAGTTCCACATTTTGTCAGTTATGTCAACATGAAATGGTTGTTTCCAAACCTGCAGTGATGTTAAATGGTTGTTGATGTTTTGTAGGCCTCTGCCCGGTACCAGTGTGGTTCCGGCAGTGACGGACCTTCTCAACCATCTCCTGGGTCAGATTGAGATGGAGAAACTCGGGAAAGGTGAGCCACTGTTAAGTGATGTTAAACCGTGAAACTGCATAATGTAGCTGTTATCACTGCAGCATTCCCTTTTGTTCTAAATATGTTCACAAAAGTGAACCTATTTTGTTCTAAAAGTGTCTAACCTATGGCATATGACATATTGGGAGCATCGAGAGAGTTGTAGTTCTTAGGCAAATCTGTAAAATCCCAAATTAACTGTATTCTAGTGCTTATTCTGCCAGAAATTCCTATAGTTACAAAGTTCAATGTTTTTAAAATAGCGTCGCAGGTTGGCTAAAGCATATTGTGTGTCAGGTATGTGTGTAACCTAGCCTAATGAAAACTTTGCCACATTCAGTTCAGCGTGACATGGGTTGTGAGTGGGAGTTAAGGAGAGAGCTGTTCAGGGCCTTGCTCAAAAGAAATTCTAAAAACAAATGGGAGTTGTGCAACTGCTACTTTGAATTCTAAGCTACTACAATATATACTTCTTTCCTCCCTCTCCTCTCCCTCTACCTCTCCCAGCTGGTCTGTTTGTGGCCAGACAGGCGCTCAGCTGTCTCCTAACTCTGGATAGCTCCGCCCACCTGCTCTCATTGGTCCCAGTGGACAAGGTCGTAGCTACCCTACAGTGAGTATTTCCTGTGTGTGTGTGTGTGTGTGTGTGTGTGTGTGTGTGTGTGTGTGTGTGTGTGTGTGTGTGTGTGTGTGTGTGTGTGTGTGTGTGTGTGTGTGTGTGTGTGTGTGTGTGTGTGAGATACCGGTTTGTACACATCAAAGGATTGCATATCTGTTAAAGGTGTATGAGTGGTAAGTGTGTGTGTGTGTGTGCGTTAAAAATGTGTAAGAATGATACAGAGAGTAGATGGGTTGTGTGTGTGTGTGTGGTGATATGAGTGTGTAGGCTTACAATATTACTATAACATGAAATAACCATAATTTTTGTTTACAAGTCAGGGAATCTACCAATGTCCACTTACAGTGGAGTCAACAGTTAAAGTTACGTTCTAACTTTAGCCTCTTGTTCCTAAAAAATAACGACTAACAGACAACGAAACTAGCCAGGTGTTTCTGTGCGTTCATGCTCATATGATTGACGAATTGTTGGGCGCGATACTACAGGCGCATCAACGTTTACTCACATTCATTCAATTCCATTGTTTGCTGAGTACATTCCAGAGTTTGGATGGCAGGATAGCTGGACAGATGCTTTATTCACCAGAGGGTGAATCGAAGGGTATCAGCAGCCCACATCAGTACAAAGAAAGAGAAACAGAAATGATAGTGTGCAACAAAAAGAGTTCTATTTTCCGGTGGGCGTTATGCTGGCTCTGTCAGGATGTCTGCTCTCCTGTCTGTGTTATCGGCGTGGGAGTCAGACTAGAGTACTCTGCTTACTGCTCCGTGGCCACAGTCCATTCATCATCCAACCTGCTGGAGCCACGCCGGCACCCTGCTGGGTCCAGCAGGTTTATGAGCCTCCTGACCTGAGGTTTACACAAGGAGGAGTGGGCTGACGGTGCCTTGACAAGCACTGCAGATGTGTGGGTGGGTGTGTGTTAATAGGTGTGTGTGTGTGTGTGTGTGTGTGTGTGGATAATGGCTTTGTGTGTGTGTGGATATGTGTGTCTGTCAGGTATTGTTTGCCAGTAAATGGCTCTTCTGTGGTAGGAATCTAGTTTGATCTCTTCCGGACATCTGACTCCAAGGGTATTAAACCTAGCTGAAACAGGGAAGAGGCACAACTTTGTGACCTGGATCTCTGTCTCTGTTGGTCAGAGCCTGGCTGTTTCAGGACCCTGTCTAGAACAACCAGTATAATTCTATGTGGAATGCTATTGTAGTACATAGTATGTATATAGTATGTGACAATAGACTTTCCTTGCAAAATACATGCATACAACAAGTATAGTATATGGATTTATCCTTAGCGAAATGTAGTACATTTGTTGAACGGTATATTGCACCTGCAGGAGCAGTTTTGATTCAATCGGCCATTTTGTCCCTGTTGTCTCAAATAAATTTGATTCAAAACAAGGTAAATACTCCCCACATAGCTTTTCCACGTTCCCACGTCATTTTCTCTTTCTGACAGGAAGTACACCACAGATCTGTCTGCATTGTTGCTAGGCGACCTCTACTATACCCGCCTGGCTCTCGGTGGCCTCTCTGAGCATAGGACCCACAATGCATTGCTGGAGTTGTACCAGATTCTTCACACCAACCTGTCTTCCAACGTTGCCAAGGTAACAAGCTGCTTTAATAAGATGATCTGATAGGTTTTTCATTTTAAGGATGAAATGGATGGATGAAAATGCCCCAGTAAGAATTAGAATCAGTTTAGCAAAAATAATGACGTTACCACCAGAGACTGCCATTGGTTCTTTTTCCAGATCCGCCTCTTGACACTGAGGATACTCACTCACTTTGAGGCGGAGCTTCCTGTCCAGACAGAGGTAAAACAAACAAGAAGTACAGTGCAGTGCTGTCTGACTTCCTGCCTCCTGTCTATTGGTCCGTCCTTCTGTCTGTCTGTTGGTCTGTCTGTTTGAGCATCTATCTGTCTTTCTATCTGTCTGTCTCTCTCTTTGCTCCGTCTATCTGCCGGTCCATCTGTCTAATGCTCTGTGCGCCCGTCTGTCTCCTGCTTCAGGGGGAGGAGAGTGTGGCGGTGCAGCCTGTGTTTGCGGTGTGTCTGCAGGCCGAACGCGTGCCGGCCACCGTGCAGGACTACCGCGAGAAGCTGCTGCACCTCCGCAAGCTGCGGCACGACCTGGCCCTGGGCTGCCTCCCGCAAGGCCCCCCCGGCACCTTCCAGCAGGTACGGAGATGGCGATGGCGTTACCGAGAAAACGCAGCCCCCACCAGATGCGATCGATAATTGCCAGTTGTCTAGTGGGTGAACGTGGGAGTGGGAAGTTCTTAAAGAAGTAGATTTTTCATTTAGGGGCAGGTCTATATTGCTGTTCAGGGTATCGCTCTTGCACAAGCCCCTCCCACTCACTCCAAACAGGTTTTTTTTGGGGGGGGGGGATGGGGGTGTAGTCAGAAAATTTGATTGACATTACCTGGTAACCCCAAACTGCCAATAATGCAGTAGCATGCATTTATCCTATAGAGGGCAATTTGAGTCCATATTTTACAGAAGTATATTGCTGCCACGCCAGAAAAAGAAAAACGGATCAGTATCACGTTATAACGTGAAAAGTTTATTGTTATAACAAGATGTTTTTCACGTTATAACAAGATATTTTCACGTTATTACGACATACAAACTTATCACGTTATAACAATATACTAGTTATCACGTTATAACAATATAAGTTATCACGTTATAACGTGATAAATAGTATATTGTTATAACGTGATAAGTTTGTATGTCGTAATAACGTGAAAATATCTTGTTATAACGTGAAAAACATCTTGTTATAACAATAAACTTTTCACATAATGTGATACTGATCCGTTTTTCTTTTTCTGGCGTGGCAGCAATACGCTTCCGTAATATTTACATCAGATCCTACCTTTTGAAAAACTTTGTGCATTTAACTCAAGATTTGGACCAGAATCATTGAACTTTGTAACCCACTACCACTATCACTTTTCATTAAGAATAAGTTGTTTTATGTTCCTGGTTTTCCTTTTAAAACCAGAAAGTAAAAGCCTCCCGGCCCTCACTGACAGTTGATTTTTAGTCAAACAGTGGAACGCGTGGCAAACAGGCCAATGGCAGCTGTCCCATGATTGTCGAAATTTCAAAGTTTCCTTTATTATGCCACAATATTAGATGTAATCGATCACATATGTTCATGACATGCATGTGTGTGTTCTGTTCCAGGTGCCGCTTCGCTACCTGATAGCAATGCTGTTCATCAACTTCAGGTCTCTGTGGGACCCCGTCATCGAGCTGCTAGTGTGAGTACTTGTTAACTGCTACTGAAATACACCTTTTCAAGTTTCGTTGCTTCATTCTAGTGTGTAAGCCCACCTGTAAGCAATTGATGCCCAACTTGTGTATCTAAAAAAGTCACTCTGCAGAAAAGGGTCTGCTAAATGACAAATTAGTATAATATAACATTTGCATTGTGTAACCAACCCATTTTAAATAAACAGTCTATATTTTAAATATTTAACGCCTGCTCCTCCTTTTCTTCTGGACCTCAGGAGCCACGCTAGAGGGATGGACAACAAGAGCTTCTGGCAGGTCTTCTATGAACACCTGGAGACTGTGGCGGGTCTGGCTGGTAAGCTACCTAGCTAGGATATTAGCCACGTTGCTAACTGGGACGGTAGCCGGGGTGCTAGCTAGAAGAATGCTAGCTGGGATGGTAACTCTTCCTGTTGAATCATGATATGTATTCAGGGCCGTGGGAAGTGAGATTTGGTTGGGGGTGCTGTAGTTGTAGTTATATTTTAAATAAATTATTTAAATTTGACCATATGGCCTTAGTGTGGTACATTCCTAAAGAAATATATTGGTTATATCACACATACCATGTAGCCTATCTTTTTAAGATATTGAAGTTCTCAGGGCATAAAACCAATGATCTGTTGATCTTTACCAATCAAGACTCGATAGTCTAACAATTGGCATAGCTGTCAGCAATTTTTTAAAACACAAAAACAAAAAGAAGAGCCACTAGATGACAGCCCCACAAACATAGCTTAAAAAAAAATACATATATTATTTTTAAAAATGTGTTATTGTCTTTTCGAACATCGAACCGTGAGCTTAAAATCGAAAGTCAAATCGAATCGTGGATTTGGAGAATTGTGACACCCCTATTCTATACTACTACTATTTTTATTTAAACTATCTGTCTTTACTGTTCTATACTACTTCTATTTTTATTTAAACTATCTATCTTTACTGTTATAAATACATTCAGTGTTATTAGGGACAGGTAGGGGTGAGGGCATCTTGCTCAAGGATATCTACAGGTAGACTGCAGACACTGGGGAATCGAACCCAGAACCGCTTTGGTCAACTTTGTTCTCCATAACCACATGTGTGTTTTAGAAAAAGAGCTGCAGCGACGCGGGGAGGACGCCGACGAGGACAGTGACGACGAGGACGACGATCGATCCGATTCAGCCGGAGAGGCGGGTTGTGATGTCATTAGGAGTGGCGACGTAGGCGTGCTGTTCCTGGAGCAAGCGAAGCTGACCTCTGACCCTGGCGAGAGGACCGACTTCACCAACTTCCGCAGCCAGCTGTGGCGTGCCATGACCCACTTCCCTGACTGTGTGGAGCCGCGCAGCCGAGAGCTGAGCCCCCTCTTCCTGCAGTTCATCAGGTTCAAACTCACCTCACCCCTCACAACACTGACTGTTACCTTCTCTTAGACTGTAGTTCATCAGGTTGTATACACATACACTCACTGTACATCTTGAAGCTCTTCTCTACAACCAGTTCCATCAGGGTATGCTGCTATAACACTCAAACCCCTCCAAGCTACAATGCCAGTCATCGTTGTACTTTTGTATTTTGTGCAACAGGCTTAAGCCCATGACTACAAATAACACAAATTGTTATTCATGTTTCTGCCAACCAATAATTGTGTGTATTGTAACATATGTTCCCCCCCCCCCCCCCCCCCCCCCCCCCCCCCCCCCCTCATGTTGTGATTGGCAGCAATGAGTATTTCCCAGCGGACCTGCTGGTAGCGCCTACTCAGGACCTGAGGAAGAAGAAGGAAGGCCCCGTCCCCGAGGACGCCGAGATGACTGGGGAGAAGAGGAGGAAGATGAGGAGGTGGAGAAGGAGGAAGTGGAGGCTGGAGAGAGACGTCAGAGGAAGGCCCCCTCCCAAAAGAGCTGCGGCTAAGTAAGACATCGCTCACAAATTCAGAGGAGGAAACTCTAGTGTCTCCTCATAAATATTCATCATCATCTTAAACTTAAACACATGTGGCCATGTTGTAATATTGACAAACACGATCCACACTTTCTGGTTAATTGTGTTTATTAGTGGTTTATAATTTTTAGATCAATGATTTGATGTATGATGTAATTAATGTGTTTTTTTTTCTCCCCCCCCTCCCAGACAACTGATTGCACATCTAAAAGTCTTTGCTAAATTCACCAACCCTCGCTCCCTCTATATGGAGTCCCGTCTTAATGAACTCTACCATCAGGTAAAGTGGCAAGTCCCATGGGCTACTACAGGTCATATTCACTACATGTGTACCAGGTCATCTGTTTCACCTGCTAATGCTCTCCGTCTGTCTGTTCCTCAGCTGCTGTGTCATCAGGAGCAGGAGATCCAGAAGGTTGCGCTAGACTGTATCCTGACCTACAAGGACCCCCACATACTGCCCTACAAGTAGCTCTCTCTCTCTGTCTGTGTGTCTCTCTCTCTCTACCTTTCCTCTCTCTACCCCCCTCTCTTGCCCCCAAACTTGTCAGATAAAGATCTGGGTCCATTTCCCTTCCTTTTCCAGAAAGTCTTTTTGGAGGAATGTTAAGTCCCGCAGAACAATGGGTGTGGGTTCTGTGCTCTCTGGTGCGCTATCAAGCTATCTGCTTACAGCACTGAAAGCCAACCGAAAGCTATGCAGGGTTTCATGTAACAAATAGTTTCTAATGGATCTGAGGATTGAAAATGAATTAAATGTAAAGCACACTGTTGTATTGCAGGGTTTTTTTTGTTGAAGATACAGCACATTATCTCAAATATGATATTATATGCATTCTGTATATTTCAAATTATATGAACAAGAAAAACGGCTACAGTTGTTCCTCAATCTCTTGGACTTTTAACATACTCTGGTTTCAGAAAAAAAAAGCTTAACAAAAAACATATCTCTAAAAATATGTGGAAGAAGAAACGACACAGTAAACCACAGATTGAGATGATCAATTATAAGCCAGTGTATAAACATGGGTCTTAGGGGGATTTAAAAGAAGACACTAATGTTGTTACCTAACAGAAGCTGAAGTTGTTACCCAACAGATGCTGATGTTGTTACCTAACAGATGCTGAAGTTGTTACCCAACAGATGCTGATGTTGTTACCTAACAGATGCTGAAGTTGTTACCTAACAGATGCTGAAGTTGTTACCTAACAGATGCTGATGTTGTTACCTAACAGATGCTGATGTTGTTACCTAACAGATGCTAAAGTTGTTACCTAACAGATGCTGAAGTTGTTACCTAACAGATGCTGAAGTTGTTACCTAACAGATGATGATGTTGTTGCTGACTCACTGTTTGATGGATGTGTTCACATTGTACACATTGTCTTGTGGTGTTTCAGGGAGAACCTGCAGAGGCTTCTTGATGACAAACATTTTAAAGAGGAGATCGTCCACTTCAATATCTCGGAGGAGGGGGAGGTGGTGGACGCCTTGCACAGAAACACACTTATCCCACTGCTTATGAGGTCTGTCTGCCTGTCGGTCTGTCTACCCGTTTGTCTGTTTCTGTTTCTCCCTCTTACCATCAGGTCCGTCTGTTTGTCTGCTTGTCTGTCTGTCTGTCTGTCTGTTATTCTTTCTCATCAACGTGTCTGTTTGTTGACAATGTTTTTCATTCAGGGTCCAATATCAAAATAAAGCCAATTGATTTGAGTAGTCTTTCTTGTATTTCCAACATTACGTGTAATAGTCTAGTAGTGTAATCTTAATGTCTAGCCTAGAAATCTAGACACCCCTAGCGGCAGCAAATTTAATTTGCAGCCAGGGGGTCTAGCACTTCTCCGTCGTTTTCTGTGCTGGAAACAGAAAATCTGTCAGGCCAATCACAGCGTGAGGGGCGGAGTCGGAAACCGGGCTACCATGACGACAGAGTTGCGACGGTTCCGTGTTAGAGGGAAACAATGGCTGCTGCTGCTGGCGAACAGCTGTCTTTCGACTCGGCTTTGGCCGCGACTCTTCAAGACTTTAAGTTAACATTTTATTTCACTATTCTTCCACAATCCACCATACGGAACACTTCCCCATGGACTAATTTCCATCGCTCTGACTACGTCACCTTCTTCGTTGCTCTGATTGGTTGTAGCGCTATCCTATTGCGTGCAGAGGGAACTTGAAAGACAACCGTTTATCCCCGCCCACACTGCCAATGGAGCAATGCCAGACCCTACATCTTTCTGATGTGGGTCTGGCTTGCAAGGCTACTTAATGTCTGCACAAGGCAGTGAACTTTTTCTTTGTTTAATCTTACTCTCAATGTATCTCTGTGACCGATTCTTATGTATTTTTTCAAACCAAGTTCTTGTTGTGCTGTTTCCCTTGTTTGTATGGTTGTCGGTTCAACTGTATCTCTGTGGTTCTGATGTTTACTTTTGAATTGTAACTAATAAAAAAAAAGATGCTCTATAAATGACGATGATGGTATATCCTCTATCCTGGGGGTGCATTCAGGATCCTGTTTGGGCGTCTGCGCAGCAAGGCGGGCAGTAAATTCCAGGGCAAGGCGTCAGCGTCAGCGCGCTCCTCCATCGTGCTGCGCTTCCTGGGGGGCTGTCAGGCTGAGGAGCTGGGCATGTTCATCCATCTGCTGCTGGAGCCCCTGGGACACCATGCACAAGGTACCACCACCCGCCAGGGTTTTCTGCTGTTTCACCACAACATGTTCAATCAACATTAGCCTGATATCAGACAGAATATTCAACTCCTTAAACTCCATTGCCCCCTTCAGTCTGACATGCCTCCACTCTTACCAATTTCCGTGGGGGAGGGGAATTCGGTTTTCGCTAACCAATCACTAGAGACCAACGTGTCCGCCTGAATCTAACGTCATTTTATGTTGACACTTTTGTGTAGCCATGCCAACATACTGGTTTTGCCAGGGTTTTAAGAGTGGAGCAAAGTGTAAATCAAACCACGGTGTCCAGCGATATTGAGAAAACAAGCCTCAACATACCTGGATTTAGAACAGCCTCAATAGCAGCGTCTATCTTGTCTTTAGCGGTCGCCATTGTTATTATTCCTCCTTGGTCCCAGCTGTTCTAGCAGCTACACTCAGTATTCCAAATTATTTTGCGCAACGTGATAAAGCGGTTACTAAAATGTTCACTATAGACTACCTAGTAAGATTGTCAAAATAAACACACAGCAACATACCATGCGATAATTTATTGAAAACAAATCATTCTTCAGCCAAGCAATATAGTTCTTCAAGACAGCAAAATGGTTGCCAAGCAACACAGGCTAGCAAACAGGCACATTAATACAAACTAGTGCTGTCAGTTAAACGCGTTATTAACGGCGTTAACGCAAACCCATTTTAAACGGCGTCAGTAATCGCGAGATTAATGTTATTTTGGCCTTGTGTAGTTTTTTTTCACAAGCTGTTGCAACAACTAGTAATGTTAGAAATACTACAGCACCACAATGGATCTAGCTAGACCGGAAGCAAAACAACAAGCATACCGTTTGGGCTTGAGCCAGCCAGAGAGTAGTAGGCACATTACGTTTTGAGTGGATGGCGAGCGTGAGGCTCCAAAATGGATGCCAATAAGATTCTGAATGGAAAGTTTACTTTTAAACAATTGCCAAATGGTTCCATTGACAAGACCAAAGTGATCTGTGTCTTTTGTCGTTGCGAACTGAGCAATCATCGCAGCACGTCCAGTCTGAAATACCACTTGATAACAAAGCACACAGCTGATGCGAATTCCTCCGCCCCCCTCGTCAGAGCCAGGCGACAATGGAACAAACTTACTGCAGCCATAGCTAAATGGGTGGCTACTGCATGTAGGCCTGTTAACGTTGTGGAGGACGAGGGTCTAGTTCAGTGGTTCTCAAATGGGGGTACGCGTACCCTTGGGGGCACTTGAAGGCACTCCAGGGGATACGTGAGATTTACCCTCCACCCCCCCCGTCGGTCGTAGGTCCGGGGTGGGTTACGATCGTGCGCATACTTTTTAAGTATTTAACAGGGGGTACATCACTGAAAAAAGGTTGAGAACCACTGGTCTAGTTGATATCATTCGCATAGCATCCAACGACTGTACCTACGAATTGCCTTTGAGAGCCACCATTACAAGCCACGTACAGAAATTGCACAAAACGGAGAAGGCTAAGGTACAGGCTCGGTTGATGAGCCTCTGGTGAATAAAGAGCAGTAGCCTGACTGCTATGTTCAAAGCAAACTTGAGAAAAATAAACTTGAAATTATTAAGCCATGGTTTAGTTTACCTGACATGTGCACTTTATAATTTTATTTTGTATCGCCCTGGTTTAACTGCACTATAGGCTGAGTCCTAATTTACCTGATGTGCACTTTATAATTTTATTTTGTATTGCCCTGTTTGCCAAAGTTGTTTTTCAATTTAAAAAAAAACATTTGCATAAAGCAAGCCAATCCACTTTTGTTGATAAGAGCATTAAAATGAGCAAAAAATAATGGGACAAAAAGAAATCAAGGGAAATTTAGAATAGATAAAAATGTGCGATTCATTGTGAGTTAACTATGACATTAATGCGATTAATCGTGATTCAATATTTTAATCGACAGCACTAATACAAACAATTAATTGTTACGCGGGTCACAGTTGTGTGAGTAACAGCTTCGAGCCAATCAGAATCAAGGACCAGAACTATCCGTTATATAATAACAAATCAATAAAATTAACCCTTATGCAGGTTCGTGCGTGGAGGCGGTGGAGCGGGCGGTCAGCCAGACGGACGTGGCTGCCGTGCTCCCACTGGGCCGGCAGCACAGCCTCCTCAACGTCATCACGGTGGTAATCGACAAGCTTGGCCACCTCATCCAGGCCCACCTGCCCCAGGTGATGCAGATCGTCCTCTGCCTCAATGCCTCCATATCGGCCATCTTGGACCAGAGGGAGCAGGTGAGGGTTTAGGGGGGGGGAGGGTAGTGGTGCCCCACAGAGGTACCAGGGCAGCATAGGTAGTGGACTAAACTAGTGAAGATGAGTCCACTACCCGTGTCCTGGTACATAAAAGGAGCAGACCCATAATTATTATACAAAGTGTACCAAAGTGTATTATACAAAGGTTTTCATGACCTCTTCTGTCTGACCTTTCCTCCCTTCTCCTCCTTCTTGGTCCTCTTCCTCATCAATCCCCTCTTCTAACCTCTTCCGACTCTATTCTCCCTCACCCCTCCATCTCTCCAATCCATCTCCTCAACCCCCCCCCTCCTCTTCCTCCCACCTCCTACCCACCTCTTCCTCCCATCTCCTCTTCATCCATCCTCCTTCTCCCATCTCCTCTTCCATCATCCTCCCTACTCATCCTCTTCCTCCCTCCTCCTCTTCCCACATCCTCCTCCCCCCACCTCCTCACTCCTCCCCACCTCCTCCTCCCCCACCTCATCTTCCTCTCATCCATCCTCCTCCCATTTCCTCTTCCATCATCCTCCCTACACATCCTCTTCCCACCTCCTCCTCCCCCACCTCCTCACTCCTCCCACCTCCTTCTCCCCCACCTCATCTTCCTCTCATCCATCCTCTGTCACCCACCTCCTCCTCATCCATCCTCTTCCTCACACCCCCCTCCTGATGCTGTGCAGCTGAAGCCTGGGTGCATCAACCCACTGAAGAACCTGCGTCGCCTGGGGGGTCCTGAGGGTGCTGGACTTCTTCGAGGGCTTCGAGTCGTACGCCTTCAGTGCCCAGGAGCTGGACGGCATCTTCCAGGCCGTGGTGTGGCCGCAGGTCAGTCTAGCGTGGGTTAGGGTGTTGGCTTCCATTTCCCTCTAATGTCTGTACTAGCTTACCAGGAGGTATCTTGGAGCAAGATGCCCTAACCCCTACCAGCTCTTTAATGACACGTGTCTGAATTGTAAGTGTCTTTGGATAAAGGCGTCTGCTAAATGACTGAATAATGAATTGTAATCGTCGGTACAATTAAAGCATGCAATGCAAATTGGGAGTAGCTACAACAAATTCCATGTGCTGCATGATCTAGTTTCTATTTTGAGTAATTGATTAATCTATTCAATTCAGATTTAAAATGACAGTTACACAAAGCAATCATCATTCAAATCATCAGTCTTCTGCAACACGACTTAAATAGTTTTTTTCACAAAAATTAGCTAGTTAGATCGCTAGATTATCAAGTGGGAAGTGTCATTGTAACAGCATTTGCATCCTTGTATTTTATTTCGTAAAGTTTTCTCGCTGGATAATATAATTTTGGACATGTTATATTGCTTTTTCTTCTGGCACTGGCTGGCTACTTTGTTTCATAATGGCTATCCTGGATAATAGGAAGAGAGCTATCGATGCATTCATGCTTATTGATATGCTGAAGGAAAAAACACACCCTTAAAAGGCTGTGGGTGAAGGAATGTCTAGTCGAGAGAGATGGATCATTTCACACTTTATTCAAGGAGCTTGATCCAATGAGCCTCCGGTGACTGCATTCTCCCTTTGATTCAAGGAAAATAAATAAATAGCTCTTTGTTGCCACCTTGTGACATCAGTACAAAATGTAGCTTGATATATGATTTTATTTTGGATAACAGCTCTGAATCTAAACTTTATACTAAAGCATTAGTGAACATTTGTTTCTCAACAGTTATGTAACACTATACTACCCGCATCAACGGGAGTGTGAAACTAGTTTCACAAAGTTGTGAGTTTTGCAACTGTTGCGGCTGAGTTTCAGACAAGTTTCAAGTGTGTTGCTGAGGGCTTTTCACCATGCAACTGCAACTTAGTTTCACCTAAATTTCAACTAACTAAAGTTGCATGAAAGTTTCACTGTGTAAAGTCTACCCATACTACCGTTGATGCGGTATCATTTCAACTGATTTCAACTGATTGATTTCAACTCAACTAAAATCATTTATCAAGCTACATTTCATACTAATGTCACAAGGTGGCAACAAAGCTATGAACAGATCTATTTATTTATTTATTTATTTTCCTTGAATCAAAGGGAGAATGCAGTCGTCGGAGGCTCATTGGATCAAGCTCCTTGAACAGAGTGTGAAATTATCCATTGGTCTCTCTTTTGAGTAGCCAGTCCTTTACCCACAGACGCTTAGCATTTTTAGGTTGTGTTTTTTCCTCCAGCATATCAATAAGCATAAACGCACTGATGGCTCTCTTCCTAGTCTCCGGGATAGCCATTATGAAACAATGTAGCTAACCCAGCGAGAAAACGTTACGAAATAAAATACAAGGATGCCAATGTTGCTACAATGACACTTCCCACTTGATATAATCCAGTGAGAAAACATTACCACACATGAAAAATTGCCAATCTAGCTAGCTAGGTTTAGTGAAATCATTTAAATCGTGTTGCATGAGACTGAATCAGTGATTTAGTTTCACCGTGTAATGCCAGCCCATAAGGAACATTTCAACAAAGTGCATTTGAAATTCAACACTGGAGTGCAACGCAAGTCAACAAAGGTGTCAACCTCACAAACTCTGTGGGATGTGAGACGTTCCTGGAAGAGGTTCGGTCTCCAGGTGTTTTTGAACACGGGGGACGGATTCTGCACAACAAGGCTTTGACCAAGCAGAGAATGACGCTACAGCTTTGCGATGAAGATGATGATTTCTAATGTAACTGAGTGAGCGGTGATGTCATCATCCGCAGATTGTTGTTGTTTACATCTCGAGTGTTTGTGTTGCAGGTGTGTCGTCTGCCCACGGAGAGCCCCTACTCGCCCACACCCCTCCTCAAGCTCATCCACGTTTGGAGCAAGAACGCCAGGTGAGCCCTCCACTCTCCTCCAACATCCGTCTCAATATCTGACACCAAAATATTTTTACTGTCGCAAATGTGTTTTCTTTTAGACATTATGGAGAATTGAGCAATTCATGCTGAACTATTTCACAAAAACATAAATGAACGATATTATATGTCTCATCTCTTTACTCCCCCTGTCTGTCTGTCTCTTTCTCTGTCTGTCTCTCTCTCTCCCTGTGTCTCTCTCCCTCTCGCTTCCTATATCTCTCTCCCTCTCACTTCCTATGTCTCTCTCCCTCTTGCTTCATATGTCTCCTCCTCTCACTTCCTGTCTCTCTCTCTCCATCTCTTACTATGTCTCTCTCCCTCTCGCTTCCCATGTCTCTCTCCCGTCCTGTCTCTCCCTCTCGTTTCCTATGTCTCTCTCCCTCTCCCTTCCTGTCTCTCTCTCTCCCTCTCCATCTCTTCCTACGTCTCTTTCTCCCTCGCCATCTCTTCCTATGTCTCTCTCTCCCTCTCCATCTCTTCCTATGTCTCTCTCTCCCTCTCCCTTTCTTCCTGTCTCTTTCTCAGATATTTCCCTCTCCTGGCCAAGCAGCGACCTGACCATCCTGAATGTGACATTCTCCTCAATGTCTTCTCACTGCTGTCTGCCAAGAAGATCTCCTCGACAACTATTGCCATGGTGCTGGACATCGCAGAGTCCCTCATAACTGCACCCGACTTCGTTGCCACAGAGACCGCGGTGGAACTCAATGTCAACGGCTGTGTGGTCCCGCAGCCCACAGAGGGGGCTGCTGTATCTGCAGGTTAACACACACACACGCATATATATATATATATATATATATATACGGACCTACGACCATCGGTCGTAGGTCTGGGCAGTGGCACCTTAATGCACAACACGTTCTTCTCATCCCAACTCGTAATATACCGACGATTTGTCACGCCCCTAGACGTCTGATACTGACGCAAAAGGTACCCTCCCCGCGTCTGTGTGTATATATATGTGAAGCGATCTGGGGGTTCTCATAAACCCGTTCGCGTTGGTAATAGACGAGCAGAGTCTACAGCGTCCGCTCACAGAGCAGAGTCTACAGCGTCCGCAGTCTACTGTGAAACAATTCACTCCAAAAAGGGTTAGGGTTATGTTTAGGGTTAGCGTAATCTATCACCGTGACCGGGTTATTATTGGAGTGAATGGACGATGTAGACTCTGCTCGTCTCTTACCACCGCGAACGGGTTTATGAGAACCCAGATCGTTTCACACAGACGCGGGAGGGTACCTTTTGCATCAATGTCAGACGTCTAGGGGCGTGACAAATCGTATATTACAAGTTGGGATGAGAACGGGCTGCCCCCCCCCGTCGGTCGTAGGTCTGGGCAGTGGCGCCTTAATGCACAGGCTTACCTGGTAAACGTCCGTATTCGCGGTGTCATTACTGACCACCCCCCCCCCCCCCCCCCCCCCCCACCGTCAACAATCGCACCTCTCCCCCTCCGGTCAACAATCGCGCACCCCCCCCCCCCCCCCCCCCCCCCGTCAACAATCACACCCCCCCCTCCGGTCAACAATCGCGCAGACTTATTTTTAGTCATTATTTAGGTAGCACACGCATATTATGAATGCCTTCGACAGAATTCAAATGAGCCATTTTAATCTAGATTAATTCCAAGATTACAGTTAGATTAATCTAGATTAAAGAAATTAATCTATGCCCAACACTAATATATATACACTCACCGGCCACTTTATTAGGTACACCTTGCTAGTACCGGGTTGGACCCCCTTTTGCCTTCAGAACTGCCTTAATCCTTCGTGGCACAGATTCAACAAGGTACTGGAAACATTCCTCAGAGAGTTTGGTCCATATTGACATGATAGCATCACGCAGTTGCTGCAGATTTGTCGGCTGCACATCCATGATGCGAATCTCCCGTTCCACCACATCCCAAAGGTGCTCTATTGGATTGAGATCTGGTGACTGTGGAGGCCATTTGAGTACAGTGAACTCATTGTCATGTTCAAGAAGCCAGTCTGAGATGATTCGCGCTTTATGACATGGCGCGTTATCCTGCTGGAAGTAGCCATCAGAAGATGGGTACACTGTGGTCATAAAGGGATGGACATGGTCAGCAACAATACTCAGGTAGTCTGTGGCTTTGACACGATGCTCAATTGGTACTAATAAGCCCAAAATGTGCCAGGAAAATATCCCCCACACCATTACACCACCACCACCAGCCTGAACCGTTGATACAAGGCAGGATGGATCCATGCTTTCATGTTGTTGATGCCAAATTCTGACCCTACCATCCGAATGTCGCAGCAGAAATCGAGACTCATCAGACCAGGCAACGTTTTTTCCAATCTTCGATTGTCCAATTTTGGTGAGCCTGTGCGAATTGTAGCCTCAGTTTCCTGTTCTTAGCTGACAGGAGTGGCACCCGGTGTGGTCTTCTGCTGCTGTAGCCCATCCGCCTCAAGGTTCGACGTGTTGTGCGTTCAGAGATGCTCTTCTGCATACCTCTGTTGTAACGAGTGGTTATTTGAGTTACAGTTGCCTTTCTATCAGCTCGAACCAGTCTGGCCATTCTCCTCTGACCTCTAGCATCAACAAGGCATTTGCGCCCACAGAACTGCCGCTCACTGGATATTTTCTCTTTTTCGGACCATTCTCTGTAAACCCTAGAGATGGTTGTGCGTGAAAATCCCAGTAGATCAGCAGTCTCTGAAATACTCAGACCAGCCCGTCTGGCACCAACAACCATGCCACGTTCAAAGTCACTTAAATCACCTTTCTTCCCCATTCTGATGCTCGGTTTGAACTGCAGCAGATCGTCCTGACCATGTCTACATGCCTAAATGCATTGAGTTGCTGCCATGTGATTGGCTGATTAGAAATTTGCGTTAACGAGCAGTTGGACAGGTGTACCTAATAAAGTGGCCGGTGAGTGTATATATATATATATATATATATATATATATATATATATATATATATATATATATATATATGTGTGTATATATATATGTGTGTATATATTAGTGGTGGGCATAGATTAATTTGTTTAATCTAGATTAATCTCACTGTAATCTTGGAGTTAACCGGGCAGAGGACGCAGGCAGACGCATTTATTCACAACAGTAGAAAACTGGTACCAGACATGCAGTAGAAAACTGTTTTCTACTGCATGTCTTTAACCGGGCAGAGGACGCAGCCGTTCCACAGCGCAGCCGTTCCGCGTTACCTTCCTTGGTGGAAATCCGGTATAGACCCAGCTCCCAACCCAACTTTGAGAATAGATTAACGGCGATAATTTTTTTATCGCGCGAGACTCTTATCGCGCGATAAAAAAATTAATATTAATAAGGGTCTCGCGTTAGCGAAGCGTGTTAACGCCGATAACGGCCCACCACTAGTATATATATATATATATATATATATATATATATATATATATATATATATATATGGGGTATAATGCATCAAACATAAATACTATTACAAAATAAAATAACATAAAAATCAAAGAATGACACGTGGCATCATGAATAACAACAAAATAGATTTACAAATAATAAATATATGTCTGTGATTATTGTGTCTGTGATGATTATATCATCTCATCTTTTATTCTTATTTGTGTTTTCTGTATCCTTGAACGTATGCTGACATCTGCATCAAGACAAACTCCTTTTGTATGTTTTCTACTGTTGTGAATAAATGTGTCTTTATCTGTCAGACGGGTTGCCGCTGGGCTCCAAGTTGCTGCTGCCCCATGTGTCCACGGTGCTGGCCTTCTTCAGCGACGTGGTCAGCAACACAGAACGCACCAAGAGGAAGAAGAACCGCACGCAGGTCGCCAAGGAGCTCAGCATCCTGTCCAAGTGAGTGGCCGTAAACATGGTGATGGTGGGCAGGCAGGGTGGATTGCTGTCATCTTTGGAGCTCCTTGGAGAAAGAGATAGAGTTAATCTCTCTCTCTCTCCTCTCCTCTCTCCCAGGATCAGTCGTTTTGTGAATGACAAGGAGCAGAGCTCAACCCTCATCACACTCCTGCTGCCATACCTCCACAGAGGCAGCAACTCCCAGGTAGCTCATGCTTTCCTTTCATTGACTAAGGCCTGGGAAAGCAGCAGGTCATGTGACCTCTATTCAAAAGGGTTTTATTGGAAGATGGGACAGTGCATTAAAGCTAAAGAACTAAAGTTGCAGTTTAGTAAAACATTTTTAACGTGGGCTATTTTGCAAGCTGAAATGTTTAGAATAATAGTAATATAGTAGTAATATATTTTTGGGTGGTTTGTTGTGTGTGCGTGCACGTGTGTGTGTGTTTTGTGTGTGTGTGTGTGTGTGTGACTTCAGGAGATGGAGCTGGACATCTTGGCCACGGTGCAGAACCTTTTGAGAAGGTGTCTGGACCCCTCTGCCTTCCTGGCTCCCCTCAGCAAGCTGTTCTCCATCATCCTTGACAAGCTGCCCCGCATGGCCCTCACCAAGACCTTCCTGGTACCAGCCTACCAAACCACACACCCCACACACACCTTCCTTCCACCGAGACCTTCCTGGTACCAGCCTACCGACCCACACATACCCCACACACGCCTTTCTTTCACCAAGACCTTCCTGGTACCAGCCTAATGACCCACACACACCTTTTCTTTTATACGTATCTCTCTGCATCACTTCTGCATCGAATGGCCGCCATAGCTATGCAGTTGGTCTCTCCATAGCTTGGCCCACAGATGGCCCATTTCATCTTTCCTGCTAAGTTTTCTGGTGCATTTATGAGAGGCTAGTTGAGGAGGTTTGCATATACTGTGTGTTCATTTGTATGACATATCCTCTTCGCATGATAGTGATTACCAGATGTCACTGAATTATCAACTTTTAGCAGACTGCACTTGGAATCTTAAATGCAAGTCTCGGTGTAGCTACCCACGCGTACCTCCGGTGGCTATTTAGCACTGAAGTATCATTTAGCCTTTAATTTGCTGTTTGTGTTCATTCTGCTTTTAGACTCTGTCCGAAAGGGAGCCTTCCCTGGGATATATAACAGACGTAACTGCCAAGGTACAGACACACACACACACACTTTTTTTTTGAATTTTTATTATTATATATTATTATACTCATCAGAGGGTTAGATGATAGAATATATATTATGTCAGGGCTATTTTATATTATACTAATATACTTTGTATTTTACTTCTCCACAGCTATTATGTATTGTTTAACTATATTCTTGAAGTATACAATACCTGTTCCTAAAAAAATGAATAAAAAGATATATATATAGATATATTCTTGGAGACTCAATAATAACCGTCCATAACGGTTTCCCTCCTGTGCAGTTGAATGCGTTTGACAGCCGCCACCTGGACGAGATCTACTTCGATGTGCGTCTGGTGGCCTTCCAGGACGCCACACGGCACATCGAGGCCATGGCGCCGCTGGACATGCCCTATATCAACACCATCCTCCACAACATCTTCTACACCTACGAGGTGAGCTCCTTGACCGGCCCGTGTCTCCACCTCCCCCACCGCATAGCGACATGCTTCGTCAAAAGATACTAGCTCTAATCTGTTTTTTGGAGACACTTTTATTCAACAAAATGGGCTTTTATTATTTGATCACATAGTTGATTTAGAGTCTTTTGGGGTTTATTTGTGTTTTTTATTGCTTTCATTTGTATTTTGTGTTGTATTGAATGTGTGTGTATAGTTCAAACAAATTGTTCAGTTATCAATGAAATGTACAAATACAAGCTGCATATAAAATGATTAATTATTATATTCTGAGGTAAAGTTGGACTTTAATCACTTGAAAATTACTTTCCCTTTCATTTCCATTTTCTATTTGTTAAAATATTTATTAATGTTCAGTTGACTAATCATCCTCATTCTCTTCTTCTGCCCCTGCCCTTCTGTAGCTGTCAGACATGTCTCTGTCAGACAACGCCACCTTGTGTATGATGGCCCTCATCACACGTGTGGCGGCGCTGGGGCCAGACGAGCAGACCTACAAGGAGGTCGTCCAGCGCACCATCCTGGAGGCCGTGCACAAGGGGCTCCGCAGCAAGGCAGATGTAGGCGCACACACACGCACACACACTCTATTTGACTTTATATATATATATATATATATTAGGGCTGCCCCCGACTAAAGATGTTCTTAGTCGACTCTTAGTCAGGATTTCAAGCCAATAGTCGACTAATCGTTGCACTTTTAATGTATTTTTTGGGGACATCAGAAAATGGGTTGAGTTCCAGGGTGAGGGAGAGTGTTATACAAGAAACACTGTTAACATTGTGCTACTTTACAGATAATACAAAACCGTAATAATGAGCCTTAAAAATATATAACTTTTAAAGCGGGCATGGACTTTTAACGGCATGGACAAGCGGTTCTGAATGTTGTCAGAACAACCAGAATGGAGACATTGAACATGTTGTTCATTTTACTTATACACCATATAACTGCACACATTTTTATTTAAAAGCAAGCAATTGCAATAGAGCTTGACGTTTGTCAAAAACAAATGGAAACAATGTTGTTCATATTTTCGTGTCCGGTGCGTGTGGACGTATGGCTCTCCATCGGGTTAGGTTAGTGTTAGTGTTAGTGTTAGGGTTAGGTTAGGGTTAGGGTTAACCCAGGTGTAACTATGTTCACACCTGCCATTAACATGCATCTTGGTTGATCCGATCACAAGTGGACAGCTCTAAGTACGTCAGTTCACACCTGGCGTTAGGATGCGTCTCCACATGATCGCATCTCACTTCCCCCCTCTAATAAACACATACATCATATCCGTTTGAAGACCAAATACATTGTTGTAGAAGACAAAATCAAAACCATACAGACTGAGTCTATTCCTTGCCGTGTTGCAGGCAAACTAAACCGATGTTTGACGCTCTCTAGTATATGTCTGAGCTTTTCATTTCCGCTTGAAAAATGACTTAATAATATATGCCATTTGGCGGCGACAAAATGCGTGGCGGGAGGCAGCAATGCACTCATTCAATGAAGAAGAAGAAGAGATAATCAAAGCAAATCGACCAGGATGTCTGATGTTGTATTCATTTGCAACGCTTGTTGCGTTTATTTTTATTTATTTAAAAATATATTTTTAGTCTTACTTTTTGCGCGACTAAGCGACTAATGAAAACTAGGTCGACTAAACCTCTTCCGATTATTAGGGGGCAGCCCTAATATATATATGTATATATTTATATGGTCAGTCACCTATATTTGTTTGCTGTGTATGTTAATATATAGTTACAATAAAACAGTCTCATATAGTCTAGAAAGTTTAATATATGGTTTAGGGTTAGGTTAATATAAGTTCAACACTTCAAAAAACAAAAAAACCTACAATATCACAAGTAAGTGCTGTGTGGAGAAAGTCAGTGTGTTGCGGCCTTTTTTCCTCCGTTTGTTCAACAACAGGCCACTGTAGCGGGGTGGATGACGCATCCACGATCCAAGAAACGGCAGAGATCGATTTAGAATATAAACAAAACTTTATTCTTTAACAGAAATTAATTCCCCACCGTCCTTCCATCCAATTGGCTATAAATCAAAGTTATCCATTTAATCTGGCTTGCTATAATCTGTAGGATCTGGTTATGTGGTCAAACACTGTTCCGCTACCCCATCACACCGTCTTACACAGGTGCGCTTCATTATCTTAATTATAGGCTCAAACCTGGATTATACCACCACAGGTCTGCAGGGGGAGCTTTTTCCTACAAATTAAATACCAATTAAATCCAAAAATATAATATAATTAATCCATCAGAACAAGCTATAGCAAGCTATATTACTTCATATCACCTGGCAAAGTAAACAAAGATGACCATGTTAATTCTGGCTCCAACATTCCGGCCCCTAATTGGTGATGCCCTAGCAAAGCAATTACTCAAAACATAATTAAAGGAGCCAATAATTCATAATTCCGGGAACAATGTACCACAAATCATAATTCACCACACAAGGCTACATCAACTTCATAATACACAAACAAATGATTGTAATCCAGTCTTCTGTAGGTCCAGAAAGGAAGCTCATAATCCCTAGCTCATGATGAGTCCATAGTCCATAGTTCATGAAAAGGTTCGTGCCCTTTGTGTGTATGTAGGGGTGAAAATGTGTAATTGTCCAGCTGCTGATGTCAGCAGTCCAAGGCCTGAGCCTGTGTGTATGTATGTGAATGCATTAAGCTCAATCTGCTGCTTCCAGGAGCAGACAAAGCTTATCAACAGGTCTCTGTAGGGTGCTACTCTTGGTTTTCACAAGCACACTTCGAATGAGACCTTTGGCTCCAGGAAAAGTCTTCACCACACGGCCCATGAGCCATGAGTTCCTGGGTGCTGTGTCGTCTGCGATGACAACCACATCATCAGGCCGGAGGTTTCGTCTTGGATGATTCAACTTGCTTCTCTGTTGCATGAGTGGGGCATATTCTCTAACCCATCTCTTCCAGAATAGGTCCGCAAGATACTGTGCTTGTCTCCATCTCCTCCGTGAGTAGAGGTCACCCTTTTGGAAAAGTCCTGATGGCATGATAGGTTGGGCTTTCAGCTGAAGAAGATGGTTTGGTGTGAGGGGCTCCAGATCGTTTGGATCGCCTGATACCGTAGTGATAGGTCGGTCGTTCATAATAGCCTCAACCTCACATAACGCAGTCTGTAGAGTCTCGTCATCTAGCGTTTGTTCCTTCAAGACTGCAAACAGGATCTTCTTCAAAAGTCTGATCAACCTTTCCCAAATTCCTCCATGATGGGCTCCAAATGGGGGGTTGAATGTCCATTTCACCTCATCCTTGAGTAGTTCATTTTGGATCCTTACATGGTCCAAGCCTTTCAGTGCCTCCTTGAGCTCCTTCTGTGCTCCCACGAAGTTTGTCCCATTATCGGTCCGGATGCTCTTTACGGGTCCCCGTCGACACATGAATCGACGTAGTGCGTTGATGCAGGAATTGGTGTCCAGGTGGCTCGCCACTTCCAAATGAACAGCCCTGCTCACCAGGCAGGTGAATATTACTCCCCATCGCTTCACATGGGCACGCCCTCGCTTCACTTCAATTGGGCCAAAGTAGTCGATACCCACATTTGTGAAGGGTGGTAGGTCTGGCAAGAGGCGGTCCTCGGGAAGGTCGGACATTTTCTGCTCCTCCACCTTTGCTTGCATGCGCCTGCAGAAAACACAACTCCTGATTATCTTCCTGGCCAATGAGTTGGCACAAGCCAGCCAAAATCTCTCCTGCAGTTTCGAAAGCATATGACTCCTTCCTGAGTGTCCGACCCGTTGGTGGATCTGCTGCAGGATCAGTTTAGAGAGGTGAGAGCCTTTGGGCAGGATAATTGGGTTCTTTTGTTCCATTGGCATAGCCATCTTGCTGATCCGCCCTCCCACTCTCAAAATGCCATTGTCCAGAATAGGATCCAGTTTGCAGATAGGGCTGTTTCTCTTGACTGCCTTCCCAGTCATCAAGTGGGCAAGTTCCTGTCCAAAGTGCTGTCTCTGTTCGAATTGAATTATGGCCTTTTCTGCCTCTTTCATGTCTTCGACTGACAGACACTCTGCTCCATGTGTCGGTCCTGGTGTTGGATTTGATCCCGGATTGGCCTTCATGAGGCTTTTCCTCTCTTGACCAACTAGTAGGAGTCGACCTTTCAGTTTCAGTAGCCAAGCAACAGCTTTTTTCAGCCTATCCCAAGAGGAATAGTGCTCAACCAACCTGCTGATTGGATTCCTTTCATCCATTTGTGTGGCGTTCACAGTGATGTCCTTTCTCACCTCCTGATCATCTGGGGCGAGCGGTCCCAGATCTTCTGGTATCTTCGGCCATTCCTTTTCCCTTTTCTTCAGGAATTCAGGACCCTTTAGCCATCTTGACTTCAAAAATGCATCCACATGTAGCCCACGTGAAGCGTCATCTGCCGGGTTGTCCTGAGAGGTTACATGTCGCCACTGCTTTTCCTGAGAGAGCTCATGAATCACTGCCACTCTGTTGGCCACGTAAGTATGAAATCTCTTCGTTTGGTTACAGATATATTTCAATACGGACGTACTATCTGTCCAGAAGGTAGAATCCGCAAGTTGAAGCCGGAGCTCCATCTTCAGCATCTTGTCAACCCTTACGGCGAGCGTGGCGGCTGCCAGCTCAAGCCTGGGAATAGTCATCTGTTTTAGTGGAGTCACTCTTGATTTCCCCTGGACAAATGCGACATGGAATCTTCCCATACTGTCCGTATATCTCAAGTAGCTCACAGTGCCGTAACCCAGCTCACTCGCATCACAGAAGTGGTGTAGTTCTGCAGTCACTACCTGTCCGAAGTCTTTAGGCTTCATACACCGGTCCACTTGGAATGAGCCTAGTAGGTGTAACTCAGTGACCCATCTCCGCCATGGCTTAGCAAATTCCCCCGGGATGTCTTCATCCCAACCCAGTTTTGCTCTACAGAGCTCCTGAAGGATTCGTTTGGCCGGCAGGATGAATGGGCAGAGGAACCCAAATGGGTCATAGATCGAGCTGACTATTGAGAGGATACCTCTCCGAGTTGGTGGTCTGCTCTTGACGGTGACTTTGAAGGTAAACATGTCACTTTCAATGTTCCATTGTATCCCAAGTGCCCTCTCTAGGGGCAACTTTTCTCTATCCAGGTCTAGGTCTTTGACTGGTCTTGCTCTGTGCTCCTCTGGGATAGATGCCAGCACCTTGCGATTGTTGCTGACTAGTTTGGTCAGTACGAAGCCTCCCCGTGAGCATGCATCCCGGAGCTCCCTTGTTAGCTCAATAGCTCGCTCCACAGTGGGGACCGACTTAAGGCAATCATCAACGTAAAAGTTGCATTTGATAGTCTCAGTTACCTCCTCTCCAAACCTGCTGGTGTTGTCATCTGCTGTTTGTTGTAAAGCAAAGTTCGCAATACTGGGCGATGACACTGCGCCGAAGAGATGGACTGTCATACGGTATACTTCCAAGGGTTGACGGGTATCACCGCCTGGCCACCAGAGAAATCTCAGCAGATCCTTGTGTTCCCCATGGACTCTTACCTGATGAAACATGGCCTCAATATCTCCCATAACTGCGATTGGCTCTTGACGGAACCTGAGCAAAACACCCATTAAGGTGTTTGTCAGGTCCGGGCCTTGGAGGAGTTCCTTATTGAGAGATGTGCCTTTGTATGTCGATGTGCAGTCAAACACCACTCGAAGTTTGCCTTTCTGTTTGTGATAGACACCGTGGTGAGGTATATGCCATACTTTGCCATCTCCTCTGTGAAGCTGTTCTTGTGGCACTTTCTCCGCATACCCCTTCTTGATGACATCAGCCATGAAGTTGCTGTATTCCAGCGCATAGCTCTCATCTCTCTTGAACTTCCTCTGTAGGTTCCCAATACGCTGCTTTGCCATGTCGTAGTTGTCTGGCATTACCACGTCTTTGGCGCGCAGTGGAAGAGGTAAGTGGTAGTGACCATTTTGGAGAGTCACAGAACTTGACATGATCTCCATAAATCTTCTGTCCTCAACCGACATTTCACTTTTCCCTTCATACTGTTTTTCAGAGAAGTCCTCATTGTATTGCCTGATGAAGAGTTCCTCCAAGTCACTGACTGATATGCGGTTGGCCGTTACCGTAGGAGGTCCAGATCCTTCCATAGTGGTGCAAGTGTTGAGTGGACCATTGACCACCCATCCTAATACTGTCTTGACCGCATATGGTCCATTGCCCTGGCTATTAATGATGTTCCAAGGTTCCATCGCTTTTGGGACATTGATTCCAATGAGAAGCTCAATGTCTGCATCAATCTCTTTCCACAAGATTCCATTGAGATGTGGCCATCTTCTCAAATCCTTCTGAGTAGGCAGGTTTTCCTTGGAGACAGGTATCTTCTCCTGGGTGTAAACTTTAGGTAGGTCAAGGTACATATCACCCTCTAAATTTCCTACCTCCAAACCTGTGAGCTGATAACTCGGGACCAGCCTTTCCTGTCCCAGGGTTTGCAGGAGGATTTCAGTCTTCCGTCCTTTGGCCTTCAGCCGCTTCATTAGATTCTCTGTGCAAAACGTTGCTGAGCTGCCTGAATCAAGAAATGCGTAGGTCAGGATGTATTCATTCCCCTTCGCCACTTTAACTCGGACTGGCACGATCGCCAGGGCGCAATCCCTTCCGGCCCCAGTTGCTACTCCAGCTGAGACAAGAGCCCTGCTGACTGATGCCTCCCTATTCTCCCCCGCCATTATCTTTGGTTGAGGTTCCACACGTGAGGTTTCTGTGCCCACGATATGCAGCAATGTGGGGTGCTTCCTTTGACATTTCTCGCATGTCAGCCTCCGTCTGCAATCCCTGCTTAGATGTCCCTTGGCAGACATCCAAAACAATAGCCGTTCTCTTTAAGAAACTCCACCTTTAACTTATGAGGCTGGGACTTAAACCATCTGCAACCAATAAGTGTGTGCTTGCTTTCATAATTGATCCATCTCTGATCAATGCGTGTGCGTCTGCTTTCACAAAATGCACATGTGACAGTTCCAGTGGCAGTATGAGCATCAGCATTGAAGTTAAATTGCTGCTGTTTGGGTTGGCTCAAGGTTTTGCCATCAGCCACCAATGCTACTGCTGTAGCAAAGCTGCTCCCTCTGCTCTTTGACCTGGCCATCTGTTTGTCAATCGTCTTGGTCTTTGGCGCCACCTGTCTGCCAGAGAGAGAATCCTGTAATAAATCCCCAAATAATGGGTCCAATAGGATCTCAGCTTGTTTTTCCAAGAATTCCACCAAGTGTTGGAATCTAGCACGTCTCTTAGTTTTTTGGTAGGTGTCATAGGCGGTTGCCCTCCATCTCTCCCGTAGTTTATACGGGAGTTTAGATATCATCAGCCTCAGATTGGAGAGAATGTCGAGCTCACCCATATCCAAATCCTGCATGGCATTATAGCATCCCCTTAGGTAGAGTGCATAAGCTTGCAGTCCTTTTCCATCTTCCACTTTGATGGGTGTCCATTTCAACGCCTTTTCCAGATATGCACTTGTGACTTTAATCTCACTTCCAAATTGCTTCTCCAATAGCTGCCTGGCTTCAGCATAGCCTTGTCGTGCGTCCCTATGCAGGCAACTGCGTACAAGATCCCTGGCCTGGCCAGAAGTGTACTGCTCAAGAAAGTAGAGCCTGTCTGCGCTGCTACTAGTCTTGCCCTCTATCAAATATTCAAATGAGCGGATGAAAGAATGATAAGTTAGTGGATCACCGTCATACACAGTGACCTCTCTGGCCGGGAGCAAGGACAGTTTCTGCTGCATGATGATAAGATCTGCAATATCGCTCTGTCTCTGTGTACCAGCAGTGAGACTGTTGTCAGTGCCGCTCAGATAAGCTCCAGATGATCTGTGAGGTCTGTCTTGGCTGTGTGCTCTCACAGGACTGTGAGCCCGGGGTTGACTTTGAGCACCGGACGGTCTGTGACCTCTGGGTTGACCTCTCCCGGTGGGCAGAGGGTGTCGGCTGGCTAAAGTTCTTTGTAGTGGAGTTTTAGGAACGGTGGCTATCTCAACAAACTCCCGCTCTGAGATGTCCTGTTTCACAATTCTAATTGCCTTAGAATTTTGATCATGCAGATACGCATTCATACCATCTCGGGGCTCCTCCAGCTCCTCCTCATCCATATCAAAACTCTGAAGGGTTCTTAATTTTGCATCTGCTGCTGCCATGTCTGTTTCCAGATCCATTTTCTCCATTTCTATCCTTAGTTGCAGCTCCCGAAGTTTCAGAGCATGTCTGCTCTCCAATGCTGCAGCACGGGCCTGCAGAGCTGCTTTCTCAGCTGCTGCCCTCCTGCAGGCAGAAGATGCCTTTGATCCTTTAGATTCCTTGGATCCTTCAGAAGTGTTGGAGACGCTGTCCTGATGTGTCACTTGGTCCTGTACCTTGTCCTGTTTCCATGTTTCCACCTCCTTTGTGAAGTATTGGAAATTTGACATTCTGGGTTCATACCATTCAGCTATATCAGCCTGCCGCTCCTCCTCATTCAGAAGCTCATGCACAGATTGATGCACCTCGTTAAATTCATATATGGCTTGCTTGAATGATTCAAGGTCCTTATCAAATGTTTCCATCTCAAAACCATCATCAGTGTCCATCCAACATTTCAACTGGTTCATTTTGCGAGTGCAAAATCCCATCTTCCCCTTGCGGGATGCGAGCAGTGTCCTCAGTAACGTCTCTGCCTCAGCAGGATCCAGCTGTGGTTCCGTTCTGTTCGTGGGATCAGGCATTGTTTTATTCACCTGCTTCACAGCGCGGAGCCTTTTGTTTTAATGATCGTTTTATTTCAGTCCGCGTTGTCACAGCGCAGCGCCTTTTGTTTTAATGATCGTTTTATTTCAGTCCGCGTTGTCACAGCGCAGCGCCTTTTGTTTGTTTGTTGTTATTTCCTTTTGTTTGTCACAGCGCAGCGCTTTTTGTTTGGTTTTTATTTTAGTCCGCTCGCGAGGATTATTTGGTGATAGATCAGCTCATTAATTTATTTTAGTTGACCCGTGAGGTTTGGTTCAGTTTATCGGACGTTATCCACAACATTGATCATCATAGTGCAACACTTCATACGTTTCCGATGTGATCAAACAAACATCAGATCAGCGGGTTACTCACAACCTGCACCTCCTCACTCCGCTGTTCTGTCCATTCATGGATCCGTTTATCCTCTGACGGAGTGTTTGACTTTGTTGCGGCCTTTTTTTCTTTTTTCTTTTTTCTTTGGCTGAAATTAATTCCCCACCGTCCTTCCATCCAATTGGCTATAAATCAAAGTTATCCATTTAATCTGGCTTGCTATAATCTGTAGGATCTGGTTATGTGGTCAAACACTGTTCCGCTACCCCATCACACCGTCTTACACAGGTGCGCTTCATTATCTTAATTATAGGCTCAAACCTGGATTATACCACCACAGGTCTGCAGGGGGAGCTTTTTCCTACAAATTAAATACCAATTAAATCCAAAAATATAATATAATTAATCCATCAGAACAAGCTATAGCAAGCTATATTACTTCATATCACCTGGCAAAGTAAACAAAGATGACCATGTTAATTCTGGCTCCAACACAGTGTCTCTCGGATCCACTCTTGGTCCGAGTCCGACTCGGTTACGGCAGAGTTTCCATGTAAAGCGGGTCTCACACCAGAAGAGCCACGGAGCGCTGCGTCGGGCAGCGTTATGAAGTAGAAACACACGGCAGAAGATTCTAGGTCTTGTTCTGTAGGCCTATATAATGGGTGGCAATGGATGGCGCTGCGATGCGTGACAAGGTTTTGAGCAGTGCTGGAAGTTATAGCGTGGCTGTATGGCAGCTCCAGTGTGAGCGCTCTCATTGGAAACACGGCTTTGAACGTATGGGGGTACTTCAAATGAACATGAAAGAAAAGGTGGTTTGTACATTGTGCAAAGTTAAAATTTCTAGCACTATTCATGAGCATGCAAACAAAGTCTATTCTACATGCCGTACTGTATCCAGCTAAATACATACTGTTTACAGACGTTCTAGTTGTAGTGGCATGATGTTACTTACTACTTCCTGTCTCTCCCTGTCAGAGTGTGCGCCATGAGTACACCACAGTGCTGGCGTGGCTGGTGAAGACCTTCCCCACCAAGGCAGAGTTCAGAGACCTGGTCCAGCTCACAGACTATAACGACCCTGAGTCCGACTTCTTCGAACACATGAAGCACATCCAGGTCAGACAGGAAACAGGAAGTCAGCAGTTAAACCGTGTGTCTAACCTGTCTGGGCTGAACTCGTGATCTCATTGGTCTGATGATTATTGAATAATTAATTAATTGTGATTGATGAATTGTTGGATATGGATACTGGATGTGCCATATAAAGAGCATACTCTGTATTAGTTTATCAAAATTAACGTACACATTAACGTCACAAGTTATTCTATACATAATATTTATGGTGTGTGTCTGTGTGTAGATCCACCGGCGTGGCCGTGCCCTTAGAAAGCTGGCCAAGCAACTGAGTGATGGCGTGGTGGTGATGTCATCGCGCTCCCTGCAGAGCTACATCATGCCCTACACCATGACCGCCCTGTTCGACCCCGACATGATCAAGGTACTGTCTGTCTGTCAGACTAGCTGGCTAGCTGTCTCTGTCTGTCTGTATCTGTCCATCTGTCTGTTTTTCTCTCTGTCAGCACTTCTATCAACATGCCTGTCAGTCTTATTTAGCTGTCTGTTTGCTTATCTCTCTACTTATGCAGCTGTCTGTATATTATTGACATATTGTAATATAATATAAATATAGTACTTCTTGGTAAAGTATATCATATAGTAAGTAAAAGAATAAATGTAGTTGTGCCATTTGCTGATATTTGTGTATGTGTGTCTGTGTGTTTTGTGTGTCTGTCTGTGTCTGTGTCTGTGTGTATAGCATGAGGCGATGACATCAGCAGGAACAGAGATGGTGGCTGCAGTGTGCAGGAGGCTGACCTGGTCCAAGTACCTGTACTACCTGAGGCAGTTCATCCACACGCTGCAGACAGGCCAGTCGGACCAGAAGCTGGCTGTCAAGTAGGCTGAATTTCTGCTCAGGGATGAAAAAGTACCCATCTGATCCAATCTTATCATTAGAATATTTGTCATTTTTATTTGTACAGCCTCAAAGGGCTTCACAGGCCCACCTTTTACAACACCCCTTAACCCTGAGCCCTCTAAAGCAGTGGTTCTCAACCTTTTTTCAGTAATGTACCCCCTTTTAAATATTTTTTGAGGCAAGTACCCCCTAACCAGCGCAAAGAATTTGCGTTGACGGGGGGTGGGTGCACGTGATCGTAACCCACCCCGGACCTACGACCGGCGCGGGGGGGGGGGGGCGCGATCGGAACCCACCCTGGACCTACGACCGGCGGGGGGGGGGGGGGGGGGGGGGGGGGGGGATTTAAAACTCACGTACCCCCTGGAGTGCCTTCAAGTACCCCCATTTGAGAACCACTGCTCTAAAGCACAAGGACAAACTCCCCAAATCCAAGGGAAGAACCCTTGAGAAGGAACACAGAAGAGAGATCCCTCCTTCTAGAGACGTCTAGGAGGACAATAGGAGATAAATAGGCAGACATACAATGGTTGCAAGAAGGAATTTTAACAATTTGTTTCTACCTTTTCATCTCTGTATCCGTATTCTCTCTCTCTGTGTCTGTAGTTTGTTGGTCACAGTGTTGGAGGCTTTCCATTTTGACCACAAGACCCTCTCTGAAGAGATGGTGGCGGCCAAGGCCAGAGAAGGTAAGAGTCCTGCAACTCTGTCTTTCTGTTTCTCTGTCTCTGTCTGTCGCTCTCGCTGTTCTCTCGCTCTCTTGCCCCAATGCCTTTACATTACACCTCTAGTTTTATATGATCTAAAATAGTTGATGGAAACCTATTGTTTCGTTGGCTTGGCATCGGCATGGTTACTGTTTCAACTTCAGTCATTGGTCGTCCTCTCCGTCCTCTTCCAGCTGAGAGAGCCGCGGCCGCTGCCGCAGCCAAGAGCAACAATCGTGACGAAATCACGGCCGCCAGCGAGGACGAGGAAGACGCGATGGAGACGGACAGCAAGGCGGAAGCAGGTGACATCCCCATGGAGACAGAGGACAGCGATGAGGAGGACGATGCGGTCGACGCGGCGAAGCCCAAGGTGTGCGCTGAGAACCGAGCAGCGGTGGCCAGCGGCCTGCCGCAGAACAAGGCGGAGCTGGAGGCGCTCATCAGGAACATCCACAAGTCTGTCCAGACCAACATCCTTCCGAGACTGCACAGCTGCCTCACTGCCAAGGTACGCACATACTCTTCATACCCACAGAGAAACACGTGCACATAGATGCACACACAAACACACTAATAGATACACACACGTAGACACACACACACCCTCATAGACACACACACTGCATAGCCATAGACACACACACACAGACATAGACACTCACATGCACACAAACTCTGTGTGGTATTTTCATTTCATCAAGGAATTTTTATTTAATTGTTTTTGTGTGTGTTGCAGGTGAAGCAAGACGATGAGCATAAGTCTGTGAAGTCAAAAGAGTTCCAGGAGGAGGAGGTGGTCCGCATCCCCCTCGCCTTTGCCATGGTTAAACTGCTCAACACACTCCCCAAGCATGTCATGGAGGCCAACCTGCCTGGGTAGGGGGGGGGGGGGGGTGTTTGTTTGTGTGTGTGTGTGTGTGTGTGTGTGTGTGTGTGTGTGTGTGTGTGTGTGTGTGTGTGTGTGTGTGTGTGTGTGTGTGTGTGTGTGTGTGTGTGTGTGTGTGTGTGTGATAACATTGAGTAATTTAGTGACCCCCATGTGGAGGCTTCTATCAGTACCCACCAAATATTTTATAAAATAAGCAAATAATTATCATTCCTCCCCTAAAACCACTGATTTAGGAGACGCTGTTATCCAAAGCGACCAAAGTGGTGTGCTTGAGTGGCTGTGTGAAGCCTGTGAGCATGTGCCCCCAGCATTAATAAATACAACAGATGATTACTAAGGCTTTTATTACAACTAACTAATGATATATATATATATATATATATATATATATATATATATATATATATATATATATATATATATATAGTGCTCAAATTGCCAACAAATCTTGTTGACACACACGTTGGTCTTGCCATTTTTCAAAGTGACGGTGGGGGTTACCACTCGAGAAACATCATCTCAGTTGAGAGGAAAAAAGCCGAAGCTGCTATTTGCTAAAAGCGTGGATGTATGGATAAAAGACATAATAGATGTATATGGATAAAAAGACATAACGAGTGCCTTAAGAGCACGTCATCACTGACAACCTCGCTGATTAAAGGCAACGGCAACGTTAAAGGTAACGTTCAAAATATTCGCGCACAAAAAAGCTTTTGACACTCAAATGAAGACAATGGCAGAACCGAGCGAGTCAAAAGAAGTGAAACGCATTTGGACTTTGTAAATTAAATCATTTGACACTGGATTTTTATTATATATTACAAGCGCTAGGGCATGAATAGGGCATAAATAGTGCTGTGATTATTATTATTTATTATAAGCGCTCTGTTATCGCATTTTAGATGGACAGGTCTGCTGTGCGATGACAAAAAAGAGTACTTTTGGGAACAAACTAACTGGTAATTGTTTAGAGAAAATAAATTCCCACCCCTGGTTAAAATCAGGATTAATGTTGGTGAATTTGAGAGGTGGAGAGACATGAGAGCTAAAAAAAGGCTGCTGGTTGTTATTGAGTGAGTGCTGGCAACCGCAGCAATGGTTAAGTGGTCAAAAAGACAAGTAGTGTTAAGACAAAAGACAAAAAGTGTTTTTTAAATTCTGCCGAGTAAATGCTAGCAACCGATGGAGGCGCAAATCTTACACATTGTCACTTTATATTAAGATGTATAGTTTTGATTTAAGTTTAGTTTTGAGTATAAATCTTATTTTTGTATTTCTATTGTTGTATGCATAGTAGTGCATAATAGTTGCATCAGAAATAAACAGTATAAATTTGGACATTTTTAACGAATCCTACATATTAAACATTCAATAAAAATGTTTGCTATTGAATGTGCATGAGTATGTGTTAAAATAAATATGTATAAATTAGGGCTGAACAATTCATCGAAATGTTATCGAAATCACAATATGGCCAAGCACAATATCCAAATTGCAGGAGCTGCAATTTCTTGATCAGGGTAAAATTGTAAATGTGTAACACCATTATAAATGAAGTGCTGTAGTGCTGCACAGATGCCCTGGTCTACACATTTTTTTGTAAGAACATTTTTCATATTCAGTGAAAATTAAAATTGTGATGCAAAAATGATCAAAAAAATGATTTTTACCATGTCCTAGTATATATGCTGGTGGTGGAGGCGTATATAAACATATAGCCTTGACTCTCGTGTGTGTGTGTGTGTGTGTGTGTGTGTGTGTAGGATCCTGTTGAAGGTATGCGTGTTGCTGAGGAACCGCTACGAGGAGGTGCGCGAGGTGGTGCGCGGCACGTTGGTGAAGATCATGGAGACGCTAGGGCCCCGCTACATGCTCTACCTGCTGCAGGAGATGCAGTCTGTCCTCAACAGGGGCTACCAGGTAACGCACGCACACACACACACACACACACACACACACACACACACGCACATACACACACACACTCATACACACGCACGCACACTTATGCACACACTGTGTGTGTGGGTTTTTTTTCCTGGTTGAAGTTGAGGCAAAGGTAACTCAACTACAGAACAGGGATCTGAGAAGCGCATTTAAAACTAAAATAAACTTGCATAATTTGTGAAAAGATATATGCTTTGTTTATTTGGTACATTTTGTACATATTTTGTTATTTTAATGTATATATTCTGCTTATTCACACGCACCTCTTCTGAACATTGACCAAGATGTGAAACGTTCGTCAACATAACACGCCAATATTTTGTCACCTTATAATACATGTCCCGTTTGTGTTTGAACGGATTTAGTTTTTTATTCGCCATATACACAGATGAATAAAAAGTAGATTTGGACCTCTTCTGATATTGCATATTTTACCATCAGCGCCACAACTCCCTGAATGTCCAAAAACAATGGAGGATGGAGTGAAGTGTGTAGTGTAGTTGAGTGTGTGGTGTAACCATAGTGATGATGTGTGGTTGTGGTGGCTCTAGGTCCATGTCTTGACCTACACGGTGTACCAGCTGCTGGCCGCCCTCTGTCCCACGCTGAAGACTGGACAGCTGGACCACTGCATCCCCCTGCTGCTAGAGGTATGTGTGTGCGTGTGTGTGCGCATGTGCGTGTGTGTGTGAAAGACAAAGAGAGCGATAAAGGTGTGTGTGTGTTATAACCGACCTGTAGGCTTCCTTGATCGTGATACCCTCTAGCCTATCTGAATTCACTGTAATTCACTTTGGACAAAAGTGAGTAGTAAATGACTGAAGAGTGTGTGATATAGAAAGTGCCTCTGGTTTTGCTTGTATAAAGTTGTTACTCATATGACTAGCTAAAAGCGGCTAGCTTACCAGTAGCTGAAGGGACATAGCACAGTTTTACTCTTTTGTGCTTTGGCAGTGGAAATGTACAATACGGCCAATAGACACTTTTCACAGAGATGTCATTGTAGGTGTTCTGTCCTCGGTATGTCTATTGTATACCCTGACGGCCAGCTAAACTCTTTCCCAAACACCAGGACTCTGTAGGTTATTTCTCACTTCCACAGGTTTTTTGGAATGCAAGGGAAAAGGTGAAACTGCAACATGGAAATAAGAAGGCTGAATAAATTAACAAAGAATGAATAACATGAATAAAGCTTGAATAAACTAATTTCCAATCCACAATAACATTGTGTAACAATAACAACATTTCGTTTTGTATTTATCTCAAATGTAAATAATGTAAATGTAATTTAAATAATGTAAATGTCATGTAAATGTAAATAAACAAGAATATTTACATGTAAACACTATTACTGTCGTCAAAATGACATGTCACTTAACATGGCGTTCGTATGGCCGTAGTACATTTAGACTATCTTTAGAAGATACCTTAACAAACTTTACACTGGCGTCAAAATAATGATGAATACTTTCAAAAGAAATCAAAATACAAAGAATACATACCAACGATGCTACGTTAAGCATAAGATGTTGACAGATTGAATTGGATTGCACTAGATTCACTAGACTTGAATGAAAAGCTGAACCAGGAAGAAACATGAGTGAATGATTTTCCTAATGGTCACACGATAGGCCAATTCGAACCATGTGATCTTAAAGTGACCATGTCCTAAATAGGAACACAGGAAATACATATTGCTGGAACACATTAGAATTCAGAAATGCTGACTAACAAAACAGTAGGACAAACACAGGTGTCGTTCATAACACTTATTGTGGTTCTACTCCTTTTATGTACCAGAACACAAATAGTGGACATATCTTCTAGTTTACTCTGCTAGCTACGCGGTCCTGCTACATAAAAGCAGCAGACCCATAATTAGTGTTATGAGCGACATCTGCGTTTGTCCTACGAAGACGCCTCTGTGAAAAGTGTCTATTGAAGTTGAATGCCGTTTATTCACGAGACGTTCCCTGCAGATCTTCAACAACGAGTTGTTTGGGGACCTGTCGGAGGAGAAAGAGGTGAAGGGCATCGTGTCCAAGCTGATGGAGGCGCGCCACAGCAAGAGCATGGTGTCCTATGAGCTGGTGGCCCAGTACTGTGGCAAAAAGCGCATCACCCAGCTCATCCTGCCACTCAAAGAGGTGAGGGGGCGGGGCTACACACCACCCACTAGCCAATCCTATTCATAATTCATCCATCCACGAGGAAGGGGGGGGGGGGATACATACGCCGCTCTTGCGACGGTGTGTGATTGGTTCAAGTTGATGTGAATCAGAAACAACGATTGCAATGACCATTGTTTGACTAGAGGTTGGACTGTCTCTAGCAGTATGATTCTGTAATGGGATAGCTTTAGCTGTGGTTTAAAAAACATATATAATTCTACTGTAATGTAACATTGAAACTATACATTTCAAATGAGTGCTGAAGCTAAAAAGATGACTAAGGTAAGATAAGAGATATACAATAATAAGATGTACTAAGCATTAGTATTAAGACAATAAGCAATTAAAAAGAGATACAAAAAAGATGAAAGCTACGCAACTACAAAAAAAACGTATAAAAACAACCAAACAAACAATATCTATATATACAATGACAAGTAGGAATACAATGTAAACCCAGCATGTAAATGTAAACGGTGTTGAGTATTGAGTGTAGCTAACATTAAAGCGAGCGGCCCACCAGACGAGATACGGAGCCAAGTCATAACTTAATCTGGGATCCAGCAGTCCTACTATGTTATAGCAGAACTACTGACCCAGCAGTCCTACTAAGACGGCACAGAGCCTGGGCCGGAAATCAGGACTCCAAGGGGTGGAGGAAAACGAAAAACAAGTCGTTTTCTGATTCTCATTGATGTGCTTATTATCGGAAATAGGGAATAGGATCTCAGAAAAAAACGGAAATAGCCTAGGCTAGAAATTAATTCCTATCAAATAGTTATGGACAGTGCAGTTAGCAGAATACACGCATGATGACAAGTTTGTGCAGACCACGATAATGACGTTGTAGCCTATATGCACGTTAAAGAGAGAGAGAAAAAGCAAACAATAAAAATACGTAAATTGCATTAAATCAAGGAGGCAATTAAAAGCACCCTGCAAACTATTATCCAATGAGCATATCTCCACTATTCAACACTTTAAATAACAGCCCATACCGGTTGTGGAGAATGGCGCATACAGTGATCACTGTACTTGCCCTCTCTGGGGCGTATTTCGCCGTGCAGGACAATAAATCGACGTTTCATCTCTCCCAATTCCTCTCTCCACAACATTTTGTGTATTTTTGTGTGCTCTAACATATATGGAGGAAAACGGTAAACAATAATAGATATGGATTCAACAAATAAAAGGCGACAAAGAGCTAATACGATGTTTTTTACTCATAGGACTAAGCGTAATCTGCATAATCACTTACATGTTATACTTTAACTGTGCTCCCAGTTGTGGATTGAGATAGGGTGTCAAGACGTCTTGCAGGGATAGCCGCTGTCACCCAGCAAGACACCCAACTGGTACATTGTGCCTCTCAAAAAGCTGCCTCAGACCGCTCTCCATTAAAATACGCGGATCATGGGTAGACCCAGGCCACTTTGCAACATCAAGAATGTAAAAAGTTGCATCAACAGCAAACTGCGTGTTGATGGAAATGTACTTTCTTTCTATTGACGAACACGTCCTCATCTTTTGATGGCGCAATTATTTGTATGTGCGTCCCGTCAACAGCTCCGATCACACCGGGCATACCTGCATGCCATGAAGTTGGCTTTGATCCTGTGTAGTTGTTGATTGTCCAAAGGAAACCGGATAAACTGTTGGATGATATTAATGGTATTATTTCAGCCTTAACCAACTTTGAACTGAGCTCTGTCAGCTCTTCTAGCCTGTATGTAAATATATGATCATTGTGTGTGTGTGTGTGTGTGTGTGTGTGTGTGTGTGTGTGTGTGTGTGTGTGTGTGTGTGTGTGTGTGTGTGTGTGTGTGTGTGTGTGTGTGTGTGTGTGTGTGTGTGTGTGTGTGTAGCCTATGTATTTTTTATTCTATTTTTATTATTATTGTGTTGTGTTGGTGTTATGGACCTTTCACAAGATGTTTCCTTAATAATGTTTGAATTGAATTAATATGTGGTCTACAGAGCGTGTTGATGGTTCGGTTTATGGCACGGCTGACTGATGGTTGCGATATTCCTAAACATTTTATTTCCGGACTAATCGGGTTATTCCTGTTAGTCGGGGATGTTATAGCATCCCGCAACAATTTTCTGATTTCTGAACCTGTAGCTGGAGAGATGAGATGAGAGATGGGAGAGGGAGAGGGAGAGAGAGAGAGAGAGAGAGAGAGAGAGAGAGAGAGAGAGAGAGAGATGAAAGGAGATTATAATAACAGACAGTTTTAGATTTAGTTTAGATTCAGCAGGACAGATAAATGAGGTGGACCTAAAAAACTTTGTAAAATGAAGAGAAACAATAATAAGAGAACTGGGCGTGCGTGTGCGTGAGATAGACAGCGAGAAGGAGAGAGGGAGGGAGGGAGGGAGGGAGGGAGGGAGGGGGGGGGGGGGGGGGGGGGGGAGGAGGAGGAGGAGAGAGAGAGAGAGAGAGAGATCGATCCTATTTCCGATAATAAGCACATCAATGAGAATCAGAAAACGACTCGTTTTCCGGTTCAGAATCGGAAAACGAAAAACGAAAATAGACTCGTTTCTGGTTTTCCGATTCCAAAACGGGTCTGTTTCCCTATTTTGGATTTCCCATCTCAGAACGGAAATCGAATGGCCGCGACGTACACGGACCGTGGAGTTACACCTTGTTTCCTTTTCATTACAGAGATATTCTACCAAAGAAAACTCATTCACGCGAATGGATAAGGCTTTCGGAAGGGGATTTTAATAAATTAATTTATTCAGTGGCCAGTCTACACAGTGTTGATTTGAAACCTTTACAGAAACCTTTTTACAGTTTACTAGTGCTGGCCGAGTTTGTGTTTTCCAATTACACCCTTACAGATCCAATCCATGATTGGTCGACACAAATATGAAGCGAAAGAAAGTGAAACGCCCCATTCACCCAGCTTTGCGCTTGTCTGCCATCAGACATAAGATATTAATCTTAAGTCTGATTTATGAGACTAATATTTTAGCTAGATTTTAGATCTTCTTCTGTGTTTAAAATGTTATGTGGCAATATATGGCGCTAGCATTAGGATACTACTGTGAGGGGACTGCTGAGATGACGATGTTTAAAAGGAAAGCCAAGACTAGCAGTTATCTACAGCAGAGGACTTCAACAGGGGGTCCGCGACCCCTAGGGGGTCCGCGGAGGTACTGCAGGGGGGTCACGAAAGTTTTGGTTGATTAGACTTTTTTTTAATATTCCCCCCGCAATTTTTTCCACAAATTGAAATGTCTTTAAATACACATTAACATGAATCCAACACACTGTAGTGAACAGATAAATGGAGGCAGAAGATGTCTTTCAGTCAGCAATGCACACATTCAGTGACACACAGGAGCTCTTTCAAGCTGGGCACCGGTTCATTCACAACATGTCCCATCAACGAGGAATCAGAATCAGAATCAGAAATACTTTAATAATCCCAGGGGGAAATTACTTTCGTTACATTACTCCATATGTAATAGACATACATATATTAAGAATATATATATATATATATATATATATATATATATATATATATATATATATATATTAGTGCTGCATTCGAATTAATGTCATAGTTAACTCGCAATTAATCCCAAATAATAGCACATTTTTATCTATTCTAAATGTCCCTTGATTTCTTTTTCTCCCATTATTTTTTCTCATTTTAATGCTCTTATCAACATGGAAAAGTGGATCGACTTGCTTTGTGCAAGTTGTCGCCTGGCTTTGACGAGGGGGCGGAGAATTCGTATCAGCTGTGTGCTTCCAGCCATCAAGTGGTATTTCAGACTGGACGTGCTGCGATGATAGCTCAGTTCACAACGACAAAACACACAGATCACTTTGGTCTTGTCAATGGAACCATTTGGCAACTTTTTAAAAGTAAACTTTCCATTCAGAATATTATTGGCATCCATTTCGGCGTCTCGCGCTCGCCATCCACTCAAAACGTAACGTCTACTACTCTTAAACAAGTGTGTGCGGCGTGCCTGTTGTTTTGTTTCCGCTCTAGATAGATCCGGTGTGGTGTTGTAGTTTTTGACGGAATGAGGGCTGTGTGAGTGTGCGTGTGTGTGTGTGTGACCGAGCCTGGGTTGAGCGCGAGGAACATAGAGAGTTACGGCTAACTTTATGTTGGAGTTGTTTTGGCGTGGTTACGGCCGACAGTAACCTGTTCTGTTGCAACAATAAATGTTGTATGCTGAACAACACTGCGTCGTCTGTCCAACGCGTCCTGGCGGACGCTACATTATGTTTATGAATGGCAGTGGCATGGCCACCCTACTCACTGTATCTTGCACATGAATATATGAACCTGTGTATTATTTCAATATCTTAGTATTGAATGCACAATAACAAGGTACATTTATACATGGCACTATAGGACCAGTTTAATATAAAACAGAATTTTACACAATATATATAAGTAGTTCCATCTCTCTATCAGTTTGGGGGTCCTTGGCCTGGAAAACGTTGAAGACCCCTGATCTACAGTGCTGTGATCATGACGCTAACTGCTGCTCTCTGATTGGTAGATCCTGGAGGCGTCGTCCAGCGTCAAGGTGTGTGGGAAGGTGGGCGACGTGCTGCGCAGGATGGTGCTCGGTCTGCTGGCCAATCAGGGCATCGACCACCAGGACATCCTGCTGCTGAGCCACGCCCTGGTCAGCCAGAGTCTGCCCCTGCTCACACAGAGAGACCGGTATGCACACATGCACATTTACACACAGTAGATATATTTGTATGTGCACCATGCACAATCAAGTATGTGACCATTAAAATTAAATGTGGAAAACTCCCAACAACTGAGCAACAACAAGGGGAAGGAAAACATAGCATAATATAAATCCAAAAAGCAATAATTAATTAATAATTAATACATATGAAAATATAAGCATCAGTAGAACAAAATATTTCAGAGTAAACAAAGGAGATGTAAGTTTGTTACTTACCACAGAAAACATACAGTGCCCTTGAAACTGTTTCCTAGCCCTTGCCAACCTGTACCAAACACTAGATCTGTTTCGCATTTCCATCGCAAACAGCTTCCCTAAAATGTCCGCAGGGAGGAAATAAAATAAAATAAAATAAAAATAATTTGGCTTCGTCATGGGATGTTTATACCAGTAGTCTCCGTCGCACTTGATGGGATATTTAAAAATGGTGGGGTTTGAGTCATTTGTCATGCAATGTGACGATTTTGTTGACCAACCAATGGACTGCAGTGTTTCTTTTAGTTTCGGATCACATCAACAGAGAGGTAACGAAAAAACATGACGGAATGGAGTGGTTCTATTCGTACCATCCACAACTTTTGACAATGGAAATGCAAGAATAACCATTCTTATGTGTAACAAACTGAACTGGACTGCTTGGTGGAAACGAGGCTATAGAAACTCTCACAGATATACAGATACCTTAACCCACTTCTCGCTCTCTGTATGTCTGTCTCCTTATGTCTCTCTCTCCTTCCCCCACATACAGAGACAAGGCCTCAGCCCTACCTCCCCTGGACCCTCGCCTCCCCCCTCCCAGCTGCCTGCTCCTCCCCCCCACCCCCACCCGAGGGGTGAGGAAGGCGGCCGTCAGCAGCCACACCAACATGCACGTCCTGGTGGATGCTGGGCTCAAGGTGACCGGTCACTCCAGGAACTACAGAGAATACAACTGTCTCTGCACTTTGCTTTAAACATTACCATTAATAATTGTGTGTATGTGTGTGCGTGCGGGCTTTTTGTGTGTGCTTCTATGTCTGTGTGCTTTTCTATGCGTGTGTGTTTTTATGCGTGTGTGTCTTTCTATGCGTCTGCGTGTGTGTGTGTTCCTCAGCTCCTGTACCAGAGTCTGAGGAGTGGGAAGGTGTCCTCATCTGAGCCTGCTGTGCTGCAGATGCTCGACCCCTTCGTCCCTCTGCTGCTGGAGTGCCTCAACTCCATGCATGTCAAGGTGTGTGTGTCAATCAGTCTGTGTGTGTGATTGTGTGTATATCTAAAATGATCCCTTCCTTAATACATTCATGTAGGCATTCCTTTATTCTTGATTCGTATTCCATCCTTCATCTATGCTTTCCTTCATACATTCCTTCCTTCCTTCCTTCCTTCCTTCCTTCCTTCCTTCCTTCCTCTATTCCCTCCTTCCTTCATCTATTCCCTCTGTCCATCACTTGCATTCCTGAATGAATGAATGTCTTTATCTCATCATTCATCTATGACTCCCTCCCTCCCTCCCTCCCTCCCTCCCTCCCTCCCTCCCTCCCTCCCTCCCCCTGCTTCCTGTATGTGTGTGATGATGTGTTCAGGTGACCACGGAGGCTCTGACCACTCTGACGTGGCTGCTGAGGCTGTCCCTGCCTGCGGTGCAGCAGACCTCCTCCCAGCTCAACCAGCAGCTCTTCCTGCTGCTTAATGACTACTCCAAGGCTGGCGCCGCCCGCGGGGAGAACTACCAGCTAGTCCAGAGCTGCTTCAGGGTACTGAGCATACATACATACATATTAAATACAGAAACTTAGACACATGGACGCATGATGCACACACACATCTGTTTCTCACACACTTTGGAAAATCTTTGAACGTGTGAATTTCTCTCTCTCTCTCTCTCTCTCTCTCTCTCTCTCTCTCTCTCTCTCTCTCTCAGTGCATCACGGTGCTGGTGAAGAGTGTGAAGGGCAGCAAGATCTCTGACATTCAGCTGCAAGTGCTGCTAGGATACGCAGAGGAGGACATTTACGACCAATCCCGGCAGGCCACCGCCTTCAGTCTGCTCAAGGTGCTTTACTCTCACTAGGTCATTTTGTTTGGTCTGATTCTATTTGTCTTTCTAATTCTATCATTGTATTGATATCTCATCATATTTACAACCTGCATCTATAGCATCCCTGAAGTATAAGATATGTTAGAATAATGAAGGAGCCATGTTTTAGAGTAATATGTGTGTGTTTACCTCTTGGTTGTTGGTTCTTCCAGGCCATCCTCTCCAGGAAGTTGATTGTCCCAGAGATGGAGCAGCTGATGTCCAAGGTGGCCAAGTTGGCCGTATCCAATGGCAACACTGTGGTCAGAATGCACTGCAGACAGGTACGTACACACACACACCACACCACAGTGCATGCAAGATCGTGCCTGCAAATAATTAAGCAGATGCTTTTATCCCAAGCGACGTACAATGACATTTTAGGTAGTAGGGGTTAGGGCATCTTCCTGAAGGATGCCTACAGGTTAGGCTGGGTGACATTGGGGATCGAACATTGGGGATGGTTTAGTTGAACCAGACCTCATCCGTGTCAGTCGTTAGTAACACTGAAGGGGGCTGCCGATGTGCCCTTGAGCAGATCTACCAGAAGTACCTGCTGGACTACCCCCTGGGGAAGAAGCTAAGGCCTCACCTGGAGTTCGTGGTGGCCCAGCTGAGCTACGAGCACGACACAGGGAGGCAGGTTGCCCTCGAGATGCTGGAGTACATCTTCCAGACCTTCCCTCAGGTACACACACACACACACACACACACACACACACATACACACTCACATGCATACAC
>JAOPHQ010002854.1:35000-70000 GCA_030340625.1 Merluccius polli | reverse complement strand
CCAATAGCCTCATTAATAGTAATTGAAAGAAGAAAATAACCATGGCTTCCTGCTCTCTGCTGCCCCCTGCAGGCCACATTGAGGCACACCTGCGCTACCCCCATTGCTGGGTGTGGCTGACGGCGTCCCAGCTGTTTGGACAGCTGTTCGCCTCCCAGCAGCCCCAGGGGCTGGTCCAGATGTGGAGGGAGGAGGGGGAGGCTGAGTGCCCAATGCCCGTCGCCACCGCCTTCCTCACCTCCAGACTGGACAAAAAGGTAACGCCGTCAATTCTTCATTCATCTTTGTCTATTTGTCTTGCTTTCTTGCTTTTGTTCGCACATTGAGGCCGAGAACTTCTTTCTGTCTGTCTGTTGTTATTCCAGTCTTGCTTTAGTTCTTCCTTTTATTTTTCTTTCATTCTTTCCTTCTTTTGTTTTTTCTTTCTTTTTCATAATTTCTCTTTCTTTCATTCTTCAACAACATTGCTGTAAAAGTGTGTGTGTGTGTGTGTGTGTGTGTGTGTGTGTGTGTGTGTGTGTGTGTGTGTGTGTGTGTGTGTGTGTGTGTGTGTGTGTGTGTGTGTGTGTGTGTGTGTGTGTGTGTGTGTGTGTGTGTGTGTGTTTCCAGATGAGGGAGTGTGTCCTGTCCTTCTCCCACCAGCTCCTCTCCAGGTTCCTGGACACGGCTTCAGGAGAGCAGGTAACCATGGCAACCTCAACAGTATGGAGGACCAAAAGGGACATCATTAAAAATAAAAACATGAATGAATGTGTTAAATATGTTAATAATTAATAAAGTAAATAATAACTTAATAAAGTAAATAAAATATATTATTTGTTTATTTACTTATTGTTTATTGTTAATTTTCATTGTCACATTTATTTTTTTATTTTGTACTAGTTTATTGTTTTTATTTCTTCAGCTAAAGGGCGCGAAAGTTTACAATGTTTTCAAGAATGGAAAACGATGCAAATTAGGTGTGCGGTTCAGTTTAATCACGTGATGCCGTCTACTAATTCCCATTGGTTGATCGGGACACATGTTTGAGAGCAGTAAAAACACCCTAAATTATGTTGATTGTCTTAAATTTGTAGTTTTTGTTCAGCTCCTACACGTTGGTACATGTTCGGTAGGTTCAGCTGATGAACCACATCCTCCAGAATGCTGATCCATAGAAACAGCAAGTAGTCAGACTCGGGTAGCTTCTTCTGTCAACTCAGCTAGTCATTAATCATGTGATTATGCGTCTTAATCGCTGAGAAACAGCTCTTGTTGCCGTCATTGACTAGCATAGCATGTAATCATACTGTTTGAATCCTGCAACAGGCCAGGTCTATGGTACTTTAATATCGATCAATCAATGGGAATTTGTAGACCGCATCATGTGATTAGACTGATCCACCCACCTCATTTGCATTGTTTTTCCATTCTTGACATTTGCGATTCTTGACTTTCGTGACTCTTGACATTCCCCATTCTTGGCTTTTGCAATTTCCAATTGGGCGAAGAAATACAGAAATAATAAAATTTGGCAATACATTATTGTGGAAATAAGGACAATAAATATATCTATTTTATTTACATGTGATATTAACTTTGACTATTTATTAACATAATTGACACATTTATTAATTCAATTTATTTTGACAGCTTTATTCATTCATTTATTTATTTTTAATTATGTCCCTTTTGGTCCTCCATTCACCCGGCACATAGTTCAACACCTGCACTACAAGGCATTAACACTGCCATGGTTAGGGGTTCGATTCCCTGTGTAGCTTAACTGGTAGATCAAGGCGATAACACTGCAGGGTTAGGGGTTCGAATCCCTGTGTATCTCAACTGGTAGAGCAAGACATTAACACTGCAGGGTTAGGGGTTCGATTCCCTGTGCAGCTCAACTGGTAGAGCAAGGCATTAACACTGCTAGAGTTAGGGGTTTGATTCCCACTGGGGGCCACCCATGCTCAGAATGTATGGTATTGTCAGACACATTGGATAAAAACTTCCACCAAGTGACATATTGAATATGGTGATTGCCACTCAATAACCCTTAACCAGCTGTAAAAAAAAAACTATTTTGTTAAGACTAGTAATTAAGATAATTCACCATCAATTATCTCAATTACTTTGATTGGACTTTCGACTTTGACTGACACAGATCATCAAGAACCTGATTTTCGTTGCCAAGACGACCTACCTCATCTCCCCCGAATCGGACATCGCTTTCGCTCAGGAAGAAGAGGAGGAAAAGGAGGAGGAAAAGAAGGAGGAGGAAGGCGAGGGTGAGAAGGAGGAGGATGAGGGAGAGGAGGATGAAGAGGGGAGTGAAGCGCGGGAGGCTGAGGTGGAGAAGGCGGAGGTGGAGCTGGAGGAGAAGCAGGTGGAGGAGGGGGATCAGGATGACCGCCCCCCCTCTCTCCTCTGGATCATTAAGAAACTGGCTCTGATGGCCCGGAGGGAGGCAGCCAACACGCCCAAGATACCCCTCAAGGTACTCCTTCACTCACTGACTCACTAACTCACTTTTGTTCACTCACTCACTCCCCCATTCATTCTTAATCACTCACATGTTCATTTGCATGGTATATCATCTCCCTCCTGCAGAGACTGTGTGTTTTTAAGTTTCTGGGGGCCATCTCTATGGACCTGGGCAAGGAGCGCCTGGCCCCATACCTCGCGCTCATCCTGCAGCCCCTGTACCGGGAGCTGGACAGCACGTACGCAGAGCAAGGTGAGCACTGCTGGGCACAGAAACCAGCCCGGACGGCCTGGATGTTCACTAGTGACCATGGAGACCCAGAGGGGTGGGGAAGCGTGGTGGTGGTTGAGTGGTAGATATCCTTGAACAAGATACCTAACCCCTACATCATTGATTCCCCACCTTTTTTGGCCTGTGACCCCATTTCTAGCTCTGAAATTGTTTGCAACCCCAACTTTAAATTTTGTGCATCTGCTTCCACACAAGTTGTTTTTACCCAATCAACATCTCACAGTAATATCAATGTCCTGGTGAATGTAATCACTCGACTACACACTAAGTGATTAGTAGCAGCTGCTCGTGGCTATGAACCATTAGGCAGTCTGTTTGTATGTACAGGACGTCTGAGACTTGGATCATCAAATATCTGTCGCTTATGTCAGCAATTTGCTGCAACCCAGTCCCCTGATATGCGTACAGGGTCAACGCCAAGGTTGGGAACCACTGCCCTACATACTATTTAAAGGGCCCCTATTTGACCACCAGGTGTGAGTGTGATTAGCCACTACAAAATCTACCCTCTAGGGACATCACAAGTGGGAGTGTCCACCCAGATGTATTATGGATAGATAAGCCTACGAGCCTGCAGTGGACTGTACCAACTGGTAGGCTGAGCTAAAGAGTTGAGTGTACCAACTGGTAGACTGATCTATCCATGAGGGAGGAGATGGCTGTCTTGCTCAAGGATGCCTACAGATAAATTGATTGATCATTGCCCAGTGCATCTAAAAAGTGTGTGTGTGTGTATGTTAGACCCCACCCTGAAGAACCTGTCCCAGGAGCTGATAGAGCTGCTGAAGAAGCAGGTGGGGCTGAAGAGGTTCTCCATGGCGTTCTCTGGGGTCCAGAAGGAGTTCACACAGAGACGAGCAGCCCGCAAACGCCACCGGGCGCTACAGGTACACAGTGCACACCGTGTGGCTATGGACTGTAGTTTGTTTAACGTTTTCTGAATTGAGTTAAAGTTGGTGGAATTGCATTACTGACTAAATTTCTCGAACATTTATTTGGTAACTTCACTTCTAAATGTAGTTTCTATTCCAATTGCATAATTAAAATCAAAAGTGAAGTCATTTGTTACTCGGTATTTGCTTATTAGGCACATCTTTAAGAACCTGTTGGGATTCTAAACCTTCTTGAAAGGCTTGTTTTGTTTACAATGATCACCCGCTAACCAAACACCAACACATTTAGGCGCATGAGTGATTTCGATGCCAATTCTTTCCGGGATATGGTCAGTATCCTGGGTTCGAATGAATAAGTTGTTAATGTATCCTCTCTCCAGGCCGTGGCGAACCCCGACATCGCAGCCAGGAAGAAGCTGAAGAAACACAAGAACAAGATCCAAGCCAAGAAGAGGAAGATAGAGTTTATGCGGCCGGGCTACAAGGCCAAGAAGCCCAGGAGCCAAACACTCAAAAACCTAGCCGTGCTGCGCTAGCGCTAAGGAAGTTAGCATCCACATTGCTAACTAGAGGCTAGCGCTAGGGAAGTTAGCATCCCAAATGCTGTGCTCTCCAAACAAAACAGTGGACAGTGTTTTGGGGTCTTATCTATTCCTAGTAGTAGAAGTCTCCTGAACTTTGTGGGGCCACAGAGGGAAACAAATGCAAATTCCCTCACCAGATCTGAAGCGTGACCAACACTATGGTCAGAGGGATTTTGGGGAAAAATGGCATGGATGGATGAGCTCTGCTTTGTACAACACAGAGCAAAGCACATGCCATCCCCATAAGCCACGGCAATATGTTTAAATGATCACGCTCACATGTTCTTTACATGTTTGTTACACAAACTCTTTTGTGGCTTTGTACATTGTGCAGATAAATGTACAACTGTCGTATTTCGAGATTATCCGATACCATTGGATTCTTTTTAGGTGTTGATATTAAAACATTTCAATGATGACCATGCAATATTATGTATAGTTCAGTACACAAACAAGAATGCAAGATTTCAAAATGGTACAATCACTGAAAGCAGTCTTTACTATGTACTATTTCCAGTATACAAGCAAATATAAATATGCAATCATAAAACTTTGGGTATACAATTTAACAGTTAGTGTTCAGTAACTAAATGACGAACATGCAAACCTGGATTTCAGCGGGAGAATTTTTATCTTTTAAAGTACACAACTTAAAAAAAAGATACAATGGGAACACAACAGGGTTTAATCGGCCCTAATTTAGAAAAAAAAGGTAAATGTGGTAGTAGCGCCCCATTCTTATCTTCAGTAGGTTTGGTCCCAAGTTTCAATAGTGGGAATATTTCATTTATGAAAAACAATCAACATCTGTTAACTTGGCAATCAGTCTTTAACAGCTCAGTTAGGCCACAGAAGGCTTGGTCTGTTCTGGCTAAACTGCCTCACTTCATTCCAAAGGTAACTGCAAAATGTAAAGTCTCAAATTTTAATAAGCTACACATCTCTGGTGTGATGTTCTTTTTTTCCTTTTAACGGTTGAGGCGCTTTAACGGATACAAATTAACAGAAAATCCCAAAGTGTCATCTGCTTGGTGTGGAAGTGTTTAGTCAAATCACATAGTTTAAACATGAGCGCCCATGGTGAAACAAGACGGCCGTGTCACGGTTCACAGATTACCCATAAACCACTTCGTCCGCCACCATCTTAACAAAAGACGTGGGAAGAACATGATTGCGGCTCTGTGCTTTCAGTTTCTGGTGTGTGTGGAAAAGGCGTCTGGGGCAAGGGAAGGCCAATCAGGAGGCTTTATACAGCGGGGGGAGGTCAAAGGTCACGGAGTATGTACAGAGAAGGCATGGGAGTGTGTGCGTGGCTGTCTTTACTGCCGGCTCTTCAGGGACTCCACCAGCCTAGAGAGGGGCGAGAGACAAAGGGTTGGGTTGTGGAATGAAGTACTTTCCACACCTGCACAGGTATCTGTTCACATTCCTAACATCTCCCCCTGGTTTACTGTGGGAATATAAGTGAGACTAAACCAGGAACACATAATCCAGAACCCTTTCTAAATATACAGCCAGGAGGCACTGCATTTACGAATATTTTGCAACTTGAGCATTCTATTTTTCTGCTAACAATTTTATGAATATTGGAAAGTGAGTCCCATTAAGTGTACGGCATTACACAATGATAATTAACATGCAAAACGCAATCGAGGCTCGCAAAATAATTGACTTGAAGGACGGCATCAGGCCAAGGCCCTTCGGATAGATCTGTGTCAAACTTAGGTCATGCAATATTAAAATCACCAAGATGGCCTCTCTTAGTGATTCATGACCATAACATTTGAAATACGCTGAACGAGGAGACCTGTTATGATGCATTTAGGGGAGAGGGGGTCTTACCATTCCATGGCCTCATCCAGGCCAGTGCCCTTGGTGGCCGAGGTCTTGAAGATCTGCCACTTCCTGTCTTTGAGGCACGGCAGCCCCAGAGCGTTGGCCACCTCGGTGGGGGTCATGGCCTGCTCCATGTCCTGCTTGTTGGCAAACACCACCAGGATGGCCTTCTTCAGCTCCTCCTCCTGCGAAACACATGCCACTATAGGGTTAACACACACACACGTTACAGACTTTGTTCCGTAAAAAAGTCTGCATTTGGATGTGTCTTATGGGTGCATGGTGTGATTCTGAGCTGATTTTGTACGGTTATTGTGTGTAATAATTATTGCATTTAATTACTGCATCGATATTTACATTTAGCAGACGTTTTTATCCAAAGCGACTTGCAAGTGAGAACAATCAAAGCATATAATATTGTATGTCATACGGCGAGATGGCAACATGATACCATCTTGATCATCGTTGTTGCCCACTGTGCAAGTTGAAATTAGTCTATGCGTTGAATGGCTATGACCTGGATCATCTTTTTATTCCAAATACACAAGCATGCTAGTAGTATGCCGTCCTTTCAAATTCGTACCATGCTGCTATTGGTCATTTGCCAGGACACACACACAGCAAGATTATTGCACAGAAATGTCTGACAACAACCTATCTGAGTAGGGCTGGGCGATATGTATGTTAATTATGGGTCATTTTAAATGGTAGCGATAAATATCACAATATGCTTATGAATTCAAAATACTATTCTAAACAGTCTAACAGGGTCATTATAAATGGAAGTTTAAAGTATGGTAGACTAAAACTAGTTTTCCTTTCTCTCTACAAACCTCATTTTGATCATTTTAAGGGCATATCGTCTCATCGTAATTTATACTATAAAACTGGGCATCACAGCAATCTATCTTCATTTCATGACGATACAATACCATTTGAAGACAATAAATGATAATATTTAATTACTGCCCCACCCTCTCTCACAGTATCTAAATGTTGCTCAGAAATGTTAAGCCAGCAAGTTCACCTCCAACATGGCCACCAGCTCTAACTTGGAGATGCCCATTCTGTCCCGGTCGCTGCTGTCCACCACATAGATGACCGCGTCTGTGTTGGAGTAGTAGCACCGCCAATAGGGCCTAAGGGAATTAACAATTCATTCAGAAACTTAGAATCTTTGAATCAGGAACAGGACATCACAGTAGCAGATATGTTAAATGAAAGTTTAGTATAGTAATACATATTTCATAAAAAGTTTATTGAAATTAAAGTTTAGTTTAGTAATACATACCACTTAACGATAACAATAGTGATAAAGAAGGTGTATAAGAAAGTCAAATGACGTTATGGGTACAGACAGTGGGGGTATAGGAAAGTAAGAAAGAACCACCAAATGTGAGTCATTCAATGGAGTCGAGCAGCTCAACAGAAAACCAATGAGGAGAAATGAGTGTGAAAATAAACAGGGGTGATGGAGAGAGACTTTTGAAGAGGGAGAAGGCAAGCAGGAAAACCACAACAGTCATTCTGCACCAGACAACCACAACTTGATCCAGTGCTTGGTTCTAGGTGTAGCACGCTGTGAATTGGCCAAGACACACACTACTGGATAAATGGCGCTGTCTTGCTTTCAACTTCATAAATAATCCTTCCCACAGTAAAACTACAATTGATCAAAATTGTAGTCCTTCTGAGCCATTTTTGATGATTAGTCAATGTCAATATTCATTGCAAAGCTAAACCACACATTCAGGGATGGCACCAAGCTACGACTGCACCATATCTCTCGGCACACACAGCTACACCTTGTAACAATATATATATATATATATATATATATATATATATATATATATATATATATATATACACATCTTCTCATATTAAACACAGAAACAAGGCCTTAGCAACTTGTCCTCTCTAGACTTGTGAACAAACTTTGCCATACCTGATGCTCGTCTGTCCTCCCAGGTCCCACACCTGGAACTTGAGGTTCTTGTAGCTGACGGTCTCCACGTTGAAACCGATGGCTGGAGAGAGAGAGGGACGAGCCGCGGGGTTAAAGGTCAGCCTGGTATGTTGTTCACTTTAGAAAGCCAGATCAAGTCCAGATCAATATGAACAACGTCCTGCTCAACGTGTTTGGACGCAGACCGTGTTAACATATAATATACATCTCAGGGCTACGTACTGGGGATGGTGGTGACCACCTCGCCGACCTGCAGCCGGTACAGGATGGTGGTTTTCCCGGCGCCGTCCAAACCCAGGATGAGGATCCTCATCTCCCTGGTCCCGAACAGGCCAGAGAACATCCTGGTGAAGAAGCCACCTGGGGACAGACAGGCCCATGAGGTGCGAGTCAGGACCGTGAGAACCAACGACTTGCGTGGTCCAAGCAGCAACATAATGTTGACGAGCTTGGCCAACTGGTTGAGCAAGTCAGTGGGGTTAGCTTAGCCATTGTAGGTCGGATGTTTGCTGGTGTTTGAATTACACGTATGGCTAAACGGTTATTTAGTTGAAATATGCATAATTGACACATGAAGGCGAACTGAATCAGAAATAGGTTAACAAAACAAATTAGCTAGCATCGGTTGTAGCAAAACCAGGGCAGTAGCTACACGAGACCGTCTCTATGGATGTGTGGATGATCATACACGTAGCAATGCTGTTCACAATTAATGTATACTTTTGCGCAGTAAAACCAATGTTTTGTTCAATCGCCAGTGTGATTATTTACCCATTTTGACAGTCCAATTCTCAAAGCAGGTACAACTGTAGCTCAGCTGTCTGAGGAAAGCAGGCACTGCTTCCGTGTGGCTGACGTGTCTCTGGCAGGCGTCACCAACACTGACTACGATTCCCGTTCGCACATTCACCACAATATTTAGGTCTGTGTATTTTTATCCCTATGATTTAGACACAATCTGAATACATATGTTATTATAATATATGATTCAAAGTATGAATACATATTATTTTTATATGCAAATATTTGAGCCATCTTTATTTTCGTCATTAATTTGAAGGAGACACTGAATTATGTTATGGAAGGTGCGTAACCGAAAGACAAGGCTCTTTTTTTATTATCCTTATGGGTTGCGTTCAAGACATTCGTTTTTCCTGTTCTCAAACGTTTGCAACGCATCGCGGTCTCAGCGAGCGACACATTATTCAACGTGATTCCGTTGAATGCAACATTATACGATGAGTTTCCGTCTCAACAGCATCACATTTATCCCCACATAGTACAACTCGGAAGGGTAATCTGGGCTAAAAAAAAAGAAGCAAGCTGTTCATATTTGCATGCATTTTTTTTACGCGAAATGCATGCCTAACGCGTTATCACTTCATCATTCAATCGATCGCCTTCGAGTTTTAATTGATCACGTATGGACCTGCTGGCGTCCGTCAGCTGAACGTCATCCGCATCCGCGTGTGTGTGTGTGGTGGTGGTGGTGGTGAGAGACTTTAAGGTGGGGACGGACTCCGCCATGGTGGAGCGGTCGGACCGAGCGCCTCTCCTGGACTGGGAGGAGGTCCCCTCCGCGGAGAAACCGGAGGCGGAGGAGGAGGACGGCGAGGAGGAGAAGGAGGAGAAGGATCCCCCTGCGAGTCTGGGATGCAGCGACGCCCCGAGTTTTGGGTGGAGCACGGGTCCTGGAGGGGGTCCCAAGTCCGTCTTCTGCCCCGACACGGACACTGGTGGTCCCCCGCCCGCGACCTCCATCACCACGGCGACCGCGGATGCTGATGCTGAGCAGCATCCCTCCGACGCGACGCCAGAAGAGCTGGAGAGCAGGATGGTGAAATGGGAGGAAAAGGACCAGATCGTGTCGGTCTTTGTGGTGACATTTAACACCAGATCAGGTGAAGCTCAAACATATATATATATATATATATATATATATATATATATATATATATATATATATATATATATATATATATATATATATATATATGTGTGTGTGTGTGTGTGTGTGTGTGTAGCCTTATGCATACTATGGGATTGATCAGAGTGGGAATTACAATGCACTCTGTGTGTAATGTGTCATGAAAGTGGAGAGCAATGCAGAAAAAGAAAGAAAAGAAAAAGCCAACGCCAGACAGCAGAGATAGACGGAGGTGTCAGCCACGCCTAAAGCTGCCTCTTTTTTTATGAGGAAAACCCAACCCCAACACGAAACCCCGCTGGTCTACACGAAATATCGTTAGGCCTACTAATAATACCACACAATGGTATAACATAAGTATACATGAATATGTGTTTAATATGTGTGAATGTGCATGTTAAACCTCCTGAGTGGAGACGACTGGGGATGGGTCGCATTGATTAAAAAAACTCAGCAGTCTGGCGTTGCTGTTCATTTGTACTGAGGGGGGCTGTGGTCTAGATCTAGGACCTAGACCTTAGTCCAGTGGTCCCCAACGTTTTTGGACCCCTGACCCCCAACTTCTTACATTTTTGTTGTTTGCCCATACATTGTTTTAACCCAATAAACATGTGCCATAATATCATCATCATATCCCAGTGAAGTAGTAGTTGGCTACGAATCATTAGTTGGTATTAATCACTGCTGATGTAAGTGCCCTTTACATATAAAACATTTTTCTTATCAAAAATGTATCATCAAATATCTACAATCTACAACATATGAATATCAGGCGACCCCAAGGTTGGTAACCCATGCCCTGATCAATGAGGAGCTTCAAAGTGAATTACTCAGGCAAAAAAATATTTGATTAATTAATTGCTCTAATCAAAACGAGTTGTCAGTGGGAACAATTCATTATTTATAACACATTTAGGCTCCTGAAGACACGACTGCAGAGAAACAGCTAGGCTATGTTAATGTAATCAATAGAAGCATTGATAGAGATGCTGGTGGGCAGAATGTATTGATCAACAGGTGTGTGTGTGTGTGTGTGTGTGTGTGTGTGTGTGTGTGTGTGTGTGTGTGTGTGTGTGTGTGTGTGTCTGTGTGTATGTGTGTGTGTCTGTGTGTGTGTGTGTGACTGATGCATGGAGCCAGCACAGCATTTCGGCTGAGTCACCTCCGCGTTCTGCTTCCTCCATCTCCTCCACTCCTGTCACTGACTTGTGTCCTCTGTCACCTCCTCCCCTCTTCTTTCACCTTCTCTCTCCTCTGTCACCTCCCCTCTCATACTGTCACCTCCTCTCTTCTCTCCGGATTCCTCCTCTCCTGTCACCTCCTCTCCTCTACTGTCACCTCATCTCTCCTCTGTCACCCGCCCTCTCCTTTCCACCCATCTCTCTTCTGTAGTGACCTTCTCTTTCCTACTTTCACCTCCTCTTCTCCCTTCTTAATTTATCTCTTCTCGTTACCCCCCTCCCCCAACTGTCACCTCCTTTTTCCTCCCTCACCTCCTCACCTCTACTGTCACCTCCCCTCTCCTACTGTCACCTCCTCTCTCCACCATCACCTCCTCTCCTCTACTGTCACCTCCCCTCTCCTACTGTCACCTCCTCTCTCTACCATCACCTCTCCTCTACTGTCACCTCACTGTCCTACTGTCACCTCCTCTCTCCCCATCACCTCCTCTCCTCTACTGTCACCTCCTCTCTCCTCTGACATCTCCTCTCCTCACCTATCACCTTCTCTCCTCTGCTGTCACCCCCTATCCTTTCCTGTAACCTCCCATCTCCTACTGTACCTCCTGTCACCTCCTCTCCTTCCCTGTTCCCTCCCCTCTCCTACTGTCACCTTTTCTCTCCTACTCTCACCTCCTCTCCTCTACTGTCACCTCCACTTTCTTACTGTCAGCTCCTCTCCTCTGTCACATCTTCTCATCTACCCTGTTTCTTTTCTTTGTCGGACTGTCACCTCCTCTCTCCTACTGTCACCTCCTCTCCTCTGCTATCAGCTACTCTCCTCTACTGTCACCTCTCCTACTATCACCTCCTCTCCTCTACTGTCACCTCCTCTCTCCTACTATCACATCCTCTCTTCCTACTGTCACCTCCTCTCCTCTACTGTCACCTCCTCTCTCCTACTGTCACCTCCTCTCCTCTACTGTCTCCTTCTCTCTCCGACTGTCACCTCCTCTCCTCCTACTACTGTCATGTCCCTTTTTCTTCTACCCGATTTCCTCTTCTCTCCCCATTTCCCCCTCCACTGCTGCTCCTCAGTGGTGGATTCCTCAGAGTCCAGTCAGACCATCAGTGTTGTTGGACAGCAGCAAACAATAGCATTGTTACAACACCAATAGACAACATGAGGAGGTTGAGTTTCATTCTGCGTGCACTACAATATGTGCACTATAAGGACATTAAATGTGTGTGTGTATGTGTGTGTGTGTGTTGCTAGGTAACATGCTGGAGTGGTGTCTCCCCCGGGACATGGACCTGGATGGCGTAGAGTTCAAAGCCATCGCCAGCGGATCCCACAGGGTCTCCACCGACTTCATGTAACACACACACACACACACACACACACACACACACACACACACACACACACACACACACACACACACACACACTAGTGTACTAGTTAGGATGTTGGACTCCCAGCCAAAAGGTTCTGCGTTCGATCCCCATTTCCCACATTGTCTGAGCTGTAGGCATCCTTGAGTTGCCCCATCTGCTCTTTACTGACAATGTATCAAAATCAGTGTCAGTGGTTAAGTGTTGATTAAATGATTACATAGTATTAGTCAGTACTAGTAATAGGTGAAGGGGAAGGGGTGTCTATACACTGTAGTACCAGCGTGCTTCCTTGGTTGATGAGGGGATAGGAAGCTGCCTTCAAAACTTCCCCTCCTCATCCTCCTCCTGGCAGAGCAGAACAACGCAAAACCTGTTACTTGGCAAAACACACACACACACACACACACACACACACACACACCCATCTGCTAGTTCCTCAACTGGTGCCCTTTAATCTCTCTCTCTCTCGCTCTCGCTCTCTCTCTCATTATTTCTTTTCTCCCTCTCTCCCTCACAGTTACTTCCGGAAGGGGAGTTACTTTGGTCTGGCGTGTTTCGCCAACATGGCGGTGGAGAGCGTGGTGGAGCGCGGCGCCAGAATGAAGTCTGTGGGCATCCTGTCACCCTCCTACACCCTGCTGTACCGCTACATGAGCTTCCTGGAGCACCAAGTCAGGTGAGCCAGCTAGCATGCTAACAGGCTAGCAGGCAGAATAGCATGCCAACAGGATAGCAAGCTAACCGGATAGCATGCTAGTATGCCAAGATAATAGATAAGTTGGTATTTTAATAATCCCAGACGAGAATATTGTAACAGCAGAAAGTACAGGTCAGTAAAAGAAAAAACTGTAACGAGTAAAAGCTAATTGGATAATAAAAAAATAAAAAAGCTCTTGCAATAACTGTCATTAGAAATGTTAAATATCACATTTCTGACAGCTTAACTTCTCCGCCTGTAGGGGGTGCATAGCATAGACTGCTTCTTTCGACACGGCTACAATACAGCGACCACAGCGTCCTCTTCACTGCCTCAGCACGGCACTCAATCCTCCAGGGACTTCTGGTTGACCTCTAAACTCTGTCTGGAGGGTAGAAGGAGGGCACACGGCACACAGAAATCAATAACGTATTACATTTGATTATTAAACGATAAATCTAGTTCAGGATGGAAAATAACCCATATGACCTGATGGATTATGTTCATTAGTGTATGGACAAAAATAGCCACATATAGGAGATCTGGGATGATTTAGTTTGTTTAGGGATTGGTCGGCCCTCGGGATGACTTCCAAGGCAACATGGAACAGAAATAGATTTTCACCTAGAAATCTCATTTCCAGGAAAACAGTTATACTACTTTTGATGACAGCAAAAAAGTGTCAGGATTTTCAGTGGTGTCATGGTTAAAAGTGAATTTTGGTGCCTTTTTTTCTCTTATTTTCTCTTTTTTAAGGGTAACACAGATAATGACACCAATATAGATACCATATACTAACCAATATACGTACAATATACTAACTATACATATAAATACAAAATACTTACCTATACTGCACCAGAGGTCCAAAGCAGGTGGAACCAGGACCAGCTCCTATGATCGTGGAGAGACAAAGCGGTTTTCTACCATGAATAAACCATGTCCTCTCCTCCCTCCATCTCCCACAGGCTCCAGTTGCAAGCCCCTGGCCACTACTCCCCTCTGGAGGCCTTCTATGAGGACAAGAGAGCGCTGCTGCCTCCCAGTGGTGATGGGGTGGTCACTGCAAGTCCGGCCCACACCTGGAGCACCTCACTCAGCCACAGCATGCACCCCGAGATGAAGGTGAAGGTTGTTGTGTGTTGTGCCTGTCATAGGCACGCACGCACAGGCCTGTTAGTGTAGGCCTATGTTATTTGGTCTAAACAGGAACATTACATGGGTGTGATTACCGTTTAGTGAGAAACATGGGCTTGTGCTTCACTTAGGATTTGTCAGATTTTTAGGTTTTAAGGTTTTAGTACACATACCCCCATTTGAGAACCACTGGCCTAGACAACTAAATAGCAGGTGAGTCACTGAAGCCGTGTTCCCTGATTGGCTCCTCAGATCACGCACCCAGCCGGCTGCATGTCCCAGTTCACACGCTTCTTCGGAGAGCAGATCATGGTGATGTGGAAGCTGGCGCTCCTCCGCAGACGCATCCTCATCTTCTCACCTCCACCCGTGGGCGTCGTCTGCTACCGAGGTGAGCTACATTCTCCCTATATGGTCATCAAACAGCAAGGTTGTCTAGTGGCTAGGGGTGTTTGAATCCCAGCTGAAAGGTTGTGGGTATGATCCCCAACGTCTGCTGCGTTCTCAAGCGAGGTGAGCTGCTGAAGTACAAGTGTCTGCTGAATGACGCAAACCTGAATTAACATGTTATAAGGTTCTAGTCATTATCTGACTGTTGGAGCTACGACCGTTGTTGGTTTCGTACTTCACATAATAGGCCCTTTTCACAAAGATGTGATCATAGGATAAACACAGGTGTGGCTCACCATGCTACTTTCTCCAAAGGAAAAGCAGCACGGCAATTTCCGGGGGGGGGGGGGGGGGCATGCGCCCGACATCACGATGCGTTGCCTTGCTTCAAAATTGAGATGATTTCAACTTTGACCTGCCGCATGATGTAACGCGCCAACCTAGCGTCTCATGTGAATGCACCTTCAGTGCCCTGGTACATAAAAGCAGCAGACCCATAATTAGTATTATACCACACCTGTGTTTGTCCTACGATAACGCCTCTGTGAAAAGGGTCCATCTTCTGCATTCACTCTCCGTTCATCTGCATTCACTCTCTCTCGCATCTAGTCAATTCATGTAATGTTTCATTCTACCTCTTTTTTTTTGTTTTCATACTACTTTCTTGTTTCCCTTGTTAACCACTTTGCATCGCTGTTTTGTTCTCGCGGTTGAGTGACTGCTCAGATAAACACTTCATCTCTTCTGTCTCAGTGTACTGCTGCTGTTGCCTTGCCAACATCTCCATCCCCGGAGTGGGCGTGGCCGTCCCAGAGTTCCGCCCCTTTTTCTACGTCAACGTTGCTGACATCAGTGCCCTGGAGAACGAGCTAGCCTACGTAGCATGTGAGCGCTCACAGCCATTTGTATGTGAGGAACTAGGGGGGCAGTGATAGTAGTGGTGAGGGTGTTTGGCTCCCAGCCGAAAGGTTCTGGGATCGAACCCCAATGTCCACATCCTAACCTGTAAGCATCCTTGAGCAAGATGCCCTACCTGATGCTTAATGACGCGTATCTAAAAAAAACTTACTGCATGTCATTTGGATAGTAGTCAGTGTCAGCTAAACTACTGTGTGTGTGTGTGTGTGTGTGTGTGTGTGTGTGTGTGTGTGTGTGTGTGTGTGTGTGTGTGTGTGTGTGTGTGTGTGTGTGTGTGTGTGTGTGTGTGTGTGTGTGTGTGTGTGTGTGTGTGTGTGTGTGTGTGTAGGCACGACTGAGAAGATCTTTGAGGAGAAGAAGGACTTGTACGACGTGTACGTGGACAACCAGAACGTGAAGACCTACCGGGAGGGTCTGAAACCCCTGCTACGCCTCAGCGCAGCGGACAAGGACAAGTACCGCAGGCTCACTGAACAGAGGTAGGGCATCAGCAAGAACCTTAGCGACTCAGGACAGAGGTATCCTCGGCTCCTCCCAACTTTGCCGTCCATTGCCTTCTACCATTGTAAATACATTGGATCACACCCCAAGGACTCCCATGCACTTTGTGTTGCATGCATTAACGCGTGGTCCAAAAGGCTTGCGGCATTGGCTTGAAGGGGCGGGACAAAAGTTTAACTTCAGTTAACTTGATAAATTGCTCCGATACTGCCGAAAACGCTGGCATCGGTATCGGCGACTACTGGAGTCCAGGCACCGATCCGATACCACATAATGTTTTCAATTAGTAATCTAATAGGGGTTATGCGCAACATACTTCTGCATTCTGCGAAACAGTCTCATCACATCCGGTTCAGGTCCGCTGTACCACGCTCACATTATTTTATTTATTAATCCGCACTTCCAGATAGGGTGGCCATTCGTCCGGCTTTAGACCGGACTGTCCGGTTCCCCCCTCCAGTCGGCCGTAGGTCCGCGGTGTGTTGCGATCACGCGCGCCTCCCCCCCGTCGGCCGTAGGTCCGAGGCGCGCACACCCCCCCACGGGCTGAGGTGTCCTCCTTTTCAACAACTCATAAATGGTCACCCTACTTCCAGACCGTCGCCGGGGCTTCAGAGTAATGTGTCCGAGGAGAGCAGCCCTCTCCCAGACACACACGCTAGCTTTAACCGCTGTTTTTTTTAATCCGCACTTCCAGACCGTCACCGGGGCTTCAGAGTAATGTGTCCGAGGAGAGCAGCCCTCTCCCAGACACACACGCTAGCTTTAACCGCTGTTTTTTTTTTTCATCCATCTTTTCTTCTCCCTAACATTCAGATGTTAAAATCAAATAAAACGCCAACAGTAAAAAGGGCTAACTAGGTTAGCCATTAACTGTTCTATTTAAAAATAAATGGCTTGAATTTGCTCTATTTATTCATGTTTTACAAAGATTTTAACCTGAGCCAGGCCTTACCACTATGATAATCATATCACAGTCATGCATGTATGCTTTTTTTTTTTTTTATGACATACTGGTATCGGATCGGTACTCGGTATCGGCCGATACCCACAGCACAAGTATCGGAATCGGTATCGGGAGGGAAAAAATGGTATCGGAACATCTCTAAAATGAGCACGTGAATTTCATTTCCTGGTTTTAGCACTTCCATCGACAACTCCCACAGCAGCAACTAGAGAGGGGCAGCGCGATGTCACGCGATTGGTAACACGAGGCAAGCGTCTGGTCAGGCACTTAGGCTATGTACAAAGACCTCAGTCTCACAGAACAGAGATATTTCTTCCCAGCCTGAATAAAAATAGAAACACTGATAGGTTTAAGCCTCCCATGTACACACGTAGAAAACTGTTTCCAAGTTCTATCTGTTCAGAACTATCCGTTGAAAAAAAAAAGTGAATTTGCTGTGCATGGGGTGGGTGCGGCGCTTCACAGATTCAGAGGTGCATGGCTTTCAACAAACGGGTGACACTCTACTAATGGTGCTTGCACTAAGTAACAAGTGACTGTAAATCCGGTTTCACAGTTTGTTCTTTATCAGTTACGGTCTAAATACACATTGGTTATTCATGGCACTATTTGTTTGCTGACCATGAATACATGGTACACCTAGTTAAGTTTGTGTGTGTGCACGTAGGCAGATGCTGCTCTACTCTCAGGAGGTGAATGGAGAGTCGATCTCCAGTGAAGAAGATCTCTTCATATTGTAAGTACATCATGACCACTCCTGAAAATTGCATTCAATGCAGTCATTTCAATGCCAAAATGACATCATTTTCATAAAGGGCCCTGCCAGGAATGGTCTTCCAGAACGCTAATTTCTCTTTCTTTGTATGCGTCACTCATTTTAATGTATTGTGCTTGTCGTTTCCCTTGTTGAGTACATTTATACTTTATAAATAAAATTGGATTGATATTGTGCTTCTCCCACCAAGGTTCTTCTTGGAGCAGAACAACCGGATTTTCCAGACCCTGAGTGAGGTGGCGGGGAGCCCCGACCCCACCCTGACCCAGGAGAGTGTGCGCGCCATGGGCCTGGACCCCCACGGAGACAGGCTCTTCCTGCTCCATCTGCTCGAGATCTACGGTTATGACACCCTGCTGCTCTCCGATCAGCTCTGCTGCAGCTGAGATGACCAACCGACAACCGTTACGCTTCGATCACCTCTTGCTTTTTTTAAACGGTGGGGGTCAAAAGGTCACTTCCTGGAACTACGTGCCTACTCCAGTGACCCTTACACTCCCCCCGATCATCTTCTGTGTGGTTCTCCTACATACTTGTGGACGTGGGACAAGATACCGTTCTTTGTGAAGAACCCGCGGAACCCATCTTAACTCTCTGACAGCACCCCTGGATGTTCTGATTGGGCAGAAAACTGGGACTGTATGCCGACTGATGTCTGGTCGCCTTGACAACGGCGACAGACAGTTGGGAGTTCGGAGCGGTCATCATAGGACGTAGGTTTACCAACAAACACCCTTAATGTCGGCACTCTACTTGTAGACATCTTTGGATACTATATTTGGTTGTGTCTGCTAAATGACAATACCCCCCCCCCCCCCCCCCCATCCAGAACCAAGGGGAAGACCCTCTGAATGTATCAGTGTCCTGAAACAAGAGGCACTCTTCAACTGAGAATCAAAAGTTGGGTTAAAATAGAACATTTCTGTGGTCAACTTTCAAGAAATAATAGGCAGAAAGAAAAAAAATGCATTTCTGGAGGTTTGACAAAATAAGACCCCATTTAGTCATTGTGTAAATATAAGGCCCGATTTCTAATTCATGTACAGTAAAGTGTGAAAGCATGTGTTTGTTTTGGGATTGGGCTGGCGAGGTACATCATGCGTCAACTCATGAAGAGTTGAAAAGTTGTAAGTCTCCAATCTGGTCCATGTATATATTCTTTGAAAGACTTTGTCAGAGTTTTGACATAAAAGTTATACATTTAAGTCTACACACTGTAAATCCACCAGCCAAATCTGCTTCTAATCTTGGTCATTTGTGGCCGCGCTTTGAACATGAAATGCAGGGAGAAAATCTGTACAAATGAAGAGCTTTTTAGTGGTGGAGCGTTAGCATAGGCCATAGAAACTGGAGCACACATTCACTAGTATTACATTAGGAACTAGTAGTTGGGTTTTCTTTTGTTCTAGTATTCCAAGTATTCCAACAAAGATTAAGCTACTGGGCTTGGTTTCCAAGGGCAACAAAGTCTGCTCCAGTCTACTTCTAGAAGACTTCCTATTAAGAGTAGGACAGAATAATTGAGTATGTTGGTCTTGTTGACATCCTCTGAATCTTGGGAGCGACAATCGTAAAAAAACAAACAAACAGCGACTGAATGCACACAATAAATTGGAAGTAAATGTTTTAAGTAGCCATTCCAAAAACTGGACGTTAACTGTCAACTGTTGATGTCGGTGGAATGGACATTCTGAGCGTATCTGGTTTGTTTGGCTGGACAACCACCACAGCTGTAGTTATGTCCTTTTTTAAATGTGACGATCTTTTTTTTCTTTTTTCATCATGCACTACATGGCAGGACTGAAGTCCTAAAAATCAGATGCGAACATACGACCTTGGGGTTTCAAGGACGACTGAACTCTGGCCTCACTTTTTTTTCTAGCCGTCAATTGATATTTTTAAATGTTTTTGTTTCATTTACGTGAAATATTTGTATTTTGTTTTGTATGAAAAGGTATGAATAGTTGTCAGGTGTAGATATTCTAATGCTATGTCTACCTGTGAAGTTACGGGATCAGAATTATGTTTTGTTATTCAGATCTCTTGCGGCGCCTGAGTCACTGAAACTGCTGTGTTCCACCATCATCATGTGTATAAAAGCTTAATCTAGTAACACTACACTGTATCACTACAATCTATACTAAGCTAAGGTCACAATGGATCAATAAAACGGCCCGCGCTCTTGTTAAAAGCCGATTTACTTTATTTATTTTACTGTTAAGCATTTCAAGAATAAAGTGCAAAACACTTTCAGGATTCAAACAACAAACTTCTGGTATATTACTTCTTCATGGTGTCTTGCATGACCGTTTCAGTTCTGATTTCAGTTCATCAATTCGATGCCACAACGCATGCGTGTTTGAGGCATGCATCTCACTTCATCTCAGGCTGGTCACCTGTTGTGGTGACATCACTGCAACTGCCACCACTTAACCCGCTCACCAGCAGGTTAGCGTCCGTGGTTCCCGCCTTCTGTAGCGCGGCTAGCCAGCGCTGTTTGAGTAAAAGGCTGTCGCAGATGAAGGTATGGCGGGATGTAGCGTGGACCAGACAGAACTGCCACGGATCTGCAGAGAGACGGGGGGACTCCTCCACACTGCTGCCCAGTAGAGGGATGCTCGACAGGGGGGACAACTCCTGGTAAGATATGAGTGTGGGATTGGGGGGGGGGGGGGGGGGGGGGGGGGGAAATCATGGTCTTTTGAAGTTGCCACAAAGTATACAAAATTAATCTTATTCTATTTATTTACAAGGGCGGAGTCATGTTATTTGTCAAATTTCTATTCATTTCAAAATCTACCCTACAGTGACATCACAAATGGGGAGTGTCCACCCAGATGTATGATGGATAAAGGCAACAGGTAAAATAGGGGCCCTTTAACGGCGATATAGTTTGAGACACTGACACATTCATTGCCTTTTGGCTTGTACTAAAAATGTACCTTTGGTTACATTGCATGTCTTCTGTAGCGAGAGGCCTACCTGTTGAGTAGAGTACAGGTGTAGCATCATTGGCTGTCTCTGGGGTACGATCGACCACACTCTCCGACAGGCCCTGGGGTTGTCGCCGTAGGTCAGGAAGGAACTCATCACGCCACCACTAGGCGCCATCACTAACTTCACCTGCAAGATCCGTCATAGTTTGACCTAGCCTGGGAACCACACAAATCTGCAAGCGCATGTCTTATTTGCTCTGGCAGATATGTCTGGGAAAAGTTTAATTTACGTCACGTTTCCTTGCTCTGATTGGAAATCAAATTAACTTGGAGGTTCCAGACTAATACGCATTTGCGAATTGGTCAGTCTATATTTGACCTTGAATTCATGAAATCAGTGAGTCTAACGATATATTGTTTACTCATAACTAGCAAAACCCAGATATCCGACTGAGCCAAGAAATGATAATCAGTGAAGTGAAGTGAACCAATCATGCATGTTGGCAATGGCATCTACGCTCTACCCCCTCCCATCAGTTGGCTCTGTCTAACCATAACTAGCAAAACCCAGCGCTCCTACCAATGAGTAAACCAATTAGCTGCCCAAGTGAACCAACCATGTCATGACTCCGCTCCTTGGTGTCAGTTGGCTCCCGTCCAGACAGGACTCTGTAGCAGGCTTTACACACCTTGTTTAGCCTGTTCCCGTCGTACTCCAGCGCCACCTTGTGGTCTGAACACTTCCAGCACACCACCTTGGAGGGCACAGGCAAACGCATTCAAATCAAACACCCAACGCCTTGCCACAGGCCACAGCCGTTGGTTTGATTCCCACAGAAACTGCTCAAACACTGATATTAGGGGTGGGACTTAACTTAGTCACTTAGCAGAGGCTTGTATCCGAAGCGACTTAATTTATTTATTTTGGAGCAGCTAGGAATTAGGGCGTCTTGCTCTAGGATGCCTACAGACAGCCTGCGGTCATTGGGGTTTGAACCCAGAACCTTTCAGCTGGGAGTCAAACACCCTGACCATATTGACCCTTCAGGATCTGATATTTAACCATTGTGGGCGGGAAGGAGGGGGGGAAACTCACAGAGCCGCACGCCCGGCAGTGATGGCGTCTTCTGGTGATGGCGTTGAATGCCTCCTGACACTTCATGCACTCCACCACCTCCTTGTCCCGGATCCATCGTGGAGCCCACCGGCCCAGCTCCTCTTCCTGCAGCCATTGGTTCAACCTTTAACACCCTAGCCACTAGTATACAATTGAGATGATACACCAGCGTCAGTTGTAATAAAGTCTACAAGACTTGCAGATTGAACATTAGAACGCACCAGTACGCTCATATCAAACTCCTTGGAGGCCAACTTGAAGGATTCGTTTTTCACAAGGAAAACGTCAATGGCTTCTTGGATAACCTGAGAAATTAAAAAAATAATAATCCAGACTTAGGAAACATGATATGATCACCATATTTACAGAGGTAATTAGACAAAATCTAAAGACTTACCTTAATCCATTCATCTCTGTCTTTTTCAGAGCTGAAATTAGGGGGGGATAAACATACAAAGGGGAAATGTAGCTTACAGCTTACTCTCACAAACTACATGAAAAGAGAAAAATTGGCTATCGAATCATTGCTGCTTTTTCCAAAAACGAATTATCTTTAACCATGCAATGAATCTCCTCAATCTTTCCCTCCCACAGTAACGCCTCCCAGCCTACCTGGCCTCGAGCTCCAGGGTCTTCTCCTTCCCAGAGATCTGGAAGCTGTGGGGGTGCTCTTCATTGGCGGTCTTCTGCACCTGCATGCCCTCCACCCCAATGCGTGTCCGCACCCCGTAGCGCTGCCCCATCAGACTCAACTTGGGAGTGCAGCACAGCAGGAAGTTGTTGAACTGGGAAGGAGAAAATAATTATTTTGTAATTTCATTACTATTTAGTACTTTAGCAGACACTTTTATCCAAAGCGACAGTGAATTCAGATGCATGTCATAATGACCACTAGACAATCCTGCCCCCCAGGATATATTTATAGTGTCAGTATATTTATATGTATTGATACGAATTAATCCATCAAAACTGAAGGAATGATTTAAATCTGCTGTAAGTAAGATTCAAGAGTTGTAAAGAGAGAGTAGAAGACAGCAAGATTTTGAAACTAAACGCTCCCCTGATCCCTCCCTCCCCAAGTTTCTCCACCATTGAGAAATGTTGCATTCACATTCCTGTGATTGACAAGCAATCACAGCACATTTCCCTCACCAATAGCTGACAGATGGCTACGTCATCTCTAACAAATGACACAAACAATAGCTCTTAAATCTTGCCTACAGCACCTTTAAGTATATAATTAATTGGTGAAAATCATATTAAAACTTAAACATAAACATAGTCATAAACTTGGTACTATCATTGTGATAGTACCAAGCTAAACAACAATAGAATGATTCAGACCAGGAAGAGGTATCGGTCCATGGCAGACGTGTTCCTGGCCGCCAGCTTCAGCATCCTGCCCTCCCGCAGGAACTCGCTGGATGGGTTCAGGATCTCCTCCTCGCCCACCATCTCAAAGATCTCCAGGAGCTTCTTCAGGCTTGCCTACAAAAAACAGCCCATTAATCCCAATACATAATCATCTAAAATAGGTGAAACATTGTTAGAGGTTAACTGTTTTACCACCAGGTGGGATTGACCATTAAAAAAAAAGATTAAAAATCTAACCCTTGTGACATCACAAGTGTGAGTGGCCACCAAGATGCATGATCAACCTACCAGCCCACCAAGTGGACTGTACCGGCTGGTAGGTTCATCTAGTCATCATACCTCTTGGTGGACACTCCCATGTGTGATGTCACTGTAGGGGTTAGATTTTGAAATGGCTTGTCATGGCTAATCAACATCCCACCTGCTGGTAAAATTGGGTCCCCTTGTGGTTGTTGTTGTGGTGTACCTACAGCTCTGTGGATGGCGCTGTTGGAGTGTCCTGCTGCCTTGGAGATGGCCTCCAAGGCCTCTGCAGAAGAAGAAGAAAAGGAAAAAGGAGATGGAGACAGGAAGTGGTGAAGACATTGACTTCTATAAAACCACCTGAAACACAACCACGTCCTATTTGGACTCTTTCAAACCAGTGGGTCTCGGTGCAAGGTGTGCTGTGAAATAACATTTTGTGGACATAATACATATTCCTGACATAGGTTATGTGGTACATGGTTCTTGTTTTAGTTTAGTTTGTTAAATTGAACCCCCCCCCCATTTTAATAGAATGTTTATCTAGTTCTTAACCTGTGCAGCATAATCATTAATATTCAAATTTATAGACCAACGGTGGCACCATTGATTTAATTTGTAATCCGTCAATAGAAAGCGCTTAAAGAGTGTATGGTGACTAGACAGTCGCATATACGTCGTGTTGGAAGTAGCTCCAGTGTTGGTGTACTACAGGAGAGCAGTTGTACCAGCATTGATATTGACATGCTCTGTTGTACTTTAATATCCGAAGGATAACAAAAAATGTTGCCACCCAATGAACATTGTGCATCATTCTACGCATGCAACAGCTACAGCAACGCCAGTGAGCAAGTGAAAATAACCATTTCATAATTCATCCATCTTGACCTGCTACTAGCAACAACCCGACTGAGTAGAAATGTCTTATCGGCCTGCAAAAACTCATCATCCGTGTGTTTTTGTGTCTAAACTTATCCGCACCCAAACACTTTTGCTGGTCGATGCTGCACGGTATCCTAGCAACCATCTCTGTACATGGAGAATGAGTGTCACTAGCATCCTTGAGCAAGAAGCCCTCACCCCCAACTGCTATGTAATGACATATGTATGTATGATATGTACAATAGGGTTGGGCGATGTCCCTTAAAAGGGCACCTATTTCACCACCAGGTGTGAGTGTGATTAGCCATTACAAGCCATTTCAAAATCTAACCTCTACGTGACCTCACAAGTGGGAGTGTCCACCCAGATGTATGATGGCTAGATCAGTCTACCGTCCTACCCAGTGGACTGTACCAACTGGTAGGCTTTGAAATGGCTTGTAATGGCTAATCACACTCACACCTGGTGGTGAAATAGGTGCCCTTTAAATTGGCAGTTGACGATGTTTACAGTAAAACATCGTGATAGGCGGCCCACAAAGCGGGCCACAAACGGCATGGACCAAGCGGTTCTGGACCAGGAAGGAGACATGAACACTTTTAATAATCGTATTTAACCATATAACTGCACACAACTTTATTTAAAAGCAATCAAATGGAAAACATGTTTGTTTGTATTTTGATGTCCGGTGCGTGTGGATGTGCGGCTCCTTCGGCGGAGCGGTTCATGTTAATAGCGGAGTCCGGGAGGGTTCACCTTCACGGCGTAGTTACGAGGGATGTGCGACTATCGTTTCAAAAAATACTAAAGTGTTTTTTAAAGTTAGAAAGATATCAGATATTCAACCGATATTCACGCTCCGAATTTCAGCGATCAGACACGGGGAACTAAAGCCGCGATCACCGGTATGAGTCCCGTATGTCTAGCGGTGTTTACCTGCCCAGGTGTATTGGTCAATATGCCTGCAGCGATGAGTTAAATCAGGACTTGTTGCGACCACGGATGTATTCGGTTTGCGATGCTCATGCCTTCTTATTTTTATGTTTTACTTTTTGCTCGACTAATGAAAACGTATTCGACTAAGCCTCCGTCGATCGACTAAGCCGACTATTAGGGGGCAGCCCTAGTTAACTTACAGCACTTTATATGGGCCATTAGTTATATTTTCAATTTATTTACAGATCAATCCCTGCAAAGTTTTTAGGTAATAACTATAGAAGAGACTATAGGATTAGTGTGTGTCGGACGAGGGGGGCGTGGCATCACGATGGTGGCTCTCCATCGTGATGTCAGTCAGCCATCACGATGTACGATGACATCGTCCATCGGCACAACCCTAATGTACAATATATTTATTATTACTAATACTATTGCATTACCTTATGTATTATTGCCTCTCATGTATCCTTTTAATCATGTATACCTGTACTGAGGCAGATGCTTACCCAGCTACCTCAACTGGAAAGCACTTTGGGTCAACTGCTGTTTTCAAATTTGCTATATAAATAAAAGTGACTTGACATGCATCTCAATTCACCGCAAATCACTTTGGATGATGAATAAATAAATAAGAAATGTTTGTGCATTTTATCTCATCATTTTGGAGCGCGTGTGTGGATCCTCACTGTGAGCGAGAGGGTGGTCGGGATCCTCCTCCGGCAGTATCCTCAGGTAATTCTTAAGCAGCATCTCATACCGTGGGACTCGCTGCACCGGCTCCAGCATGTGGTGCTCCAAACCCAGGCTCCCGCACACTTCCTGACTCTGAACCAATCACAAAAACACAAACATTGACTTCACCAAAACATTAGACGAACAATCATAAACTACTTCAATTATACTTCATGAATATTATACAACAAATAATCATACTTTTTTTTTATCAATGAATGTATGTCAGTTGGCAGTCCTTTTCAGTGATTCCTGTTCATAATTTATATTCAGTCACTTGAAATCCCTGACCCATTATACATGACCAAGCTAAAAATCAGCATTACACTGTGCCAGGTTCACGACAAGCGTCAGACAACCCCTAAAAAGTCCAGCGTATTTTCCCTGTTCCCCTGGAGTTGGACCTGTATGTCCTGCAGGAGGGTCCTGAAGGCAGCCGAGCGTTCCCTCCAGGTCCTCAGCAGCCCCATGGCCTGCTCAAAGTTCCCCACGTACTCGGCGTACATCCTCAGGAATGGGGCATGGTGAAGCAGGATGTCCCCCAGACCCGGCCGGTCCCACCTGAAAGGACGGTTGTTCAAGGAGGGGTAAACTCGTGCTTCATTGAGCAGCACCATCAGCGGTAATGCACACTGCTCTGCTGCCGTCAAACTATTGGGCCACACCTTCAGAACATGGTTTCCCAAACTGGGGGTCAGGAGTCCACTTGGTCGCGGGAGATTGTTGACTTAGTAGCGATAGATATTTAATACAAAATACAAATTTAAAAAAAGATTCCATACATACAAAAAGTGCCTAATGATTCATAGCCGCGATCAAAATCGTTAGGTGTGGTGCAATGCACATAGGTTCAACCGGGACATGGATATGACAAGCATATGGTGATTGTTCATCTACTTCAACACACATGGTTTTAACCCACCCACCAGTGCAGTATGCGTTCCTCCAGGTCTGGTAGGAGGAATTGGCTGTGGAAGGAGTGGATGGAGGAGATGTTGGAGAAGATGTTCTTCACCACGTCTACAGGAAACAAGCCCCGGGAAGCTTCTTCTGACAGACGAGAGCAGAACACCTGAGCGAGACAGGAACCAGAAGGAACAGAGTTAGTATGCGTCAGCTCCTCTCAGGAGGGTGCATGGTTTCATTTTTTTCCATGAACAAAAAGTCTTTTTAATAGAGATTTCCATGCCACAATCTCAAAACAGTAACTTATACATTATATGAAGGCAGTTTATTTAATTTTTTTAAATGTATACCTTTTGAAATGCACTTTAAATGTCAGGAAAGAAATGCATCAAATAATACCACTACATGCTTCCCTGTTAGAAAGGACTGTACATTTTCCCAAAACCTTAGAAACGTTTAATAGTCATGATGTTAGCTGATAGAGGAACTCTACCCATGATATAAAACAGGAAAACTATCATAAACATCACAAATAACATTAGAGAAGTTGTGGAATAGGCAAATTGTGTTTTTAAACCATACCTGGTAGAGGAGGTGGAGACGGGCCACGTATGCCCTCTCCGTCATCAGGAGCTCCTTTGCGATCTTGTAGAGTTTCTCCTTCCTCTTCAACCCTCCTTGTCCACCATTATCCCTCTGCCCCACCTCCTCCTCCTTTTCCACATCATGTGTCCTCCCCTCTTTCATGTCCTTCTCGGAGGTCGACCGGGAACCGCCTTCCCCCGAAGCCTCCTGGGCTTCCACTCCGTGGTGCGTTGGCTCCGGGCTAGCGGCTGCCCGCTGCTCTGGCCCCGGCGCTACAGGACCGGGAGGTGGGTCTGTGGACAGACTTTGAGAGTCGAGACTCGAGACAGTCGCGCTTGTGGTGCAATATATTCTCTTGCAGACCGGAGACTTGCTGGTGCCGGTGGTGCAGTTGGCAGACAGAAGGGGTTTTAATGGAGAACGTTCCGACGTGTCAACACCAGTAGGGCTAAGGAAACAACGATTTCCAAAAAAAAGGGGAGTTGAATACAAGAACGGGCATTTTCACAAAAATCACTTTAGTAGAAAGAATTGTGGATTAAAATGTTGACGGTTGTAACCTGCTTCCGTCCATGTGAACAACCGACTGGATCACCACGCTGCTGTGTCTCGCCAGTTCATCCATTCCCCTGTGGGCGGCCCTCCGCTGGCTGACCCAGGATCGGGACCTTCTGAACAGGCTGTGGCTCCGGGGTCTCCACAGGCTGGGGCTGGGGGTGCGACGTTTTGCCTCCTTATGGGTCACGTCTCTTCTTGGGGACAGGCTGGCAGGAGCACTAGGCTCCCCTGGACCACCTCCTCCTCTCAGTGGGCTGCCATTGTGAGCACCCCTCACTGCTGGACTTGGGGTTCTCAAGAGCGTGGTCCAATCTGACCTCCTCACGGGGCTGGCGGAGGTGGGGTGAACACCCCCGCTACCAACGCTGCTGCTGCCTGGCCCTGCTGGACTGTTGGAGGTGATGGGACACCACGCCGGAATGACCTGGATGAGCACAGCCACTTGGGTCCCCTGGCTGTGGGTTTGTTTTCCTCTCCTGGTGAGACACTTGTGCTGAGCCACTGGTGAAGCGGTGGGCGTGAGGTCCTTCTCTGGGGTCTGGAGGCCAGCGGGTTTAGGGGATACTACAACACGATGTGGAAGACTTTATCAGTGAGGTTTCTTTTTTGTTTGCATTTACCGATCCTTGAACATCAAAACAAAGACTGCCGATGTCACATTTCAGTTGATAGACGTTTCACCAGCCATGGAATATTTATTCCATTTATCACAAATAAATACACAGGGACATTATCCCCATAGCTTTGCAATAGTCAAGTCACAGTGTTCATTCATATCAAACATCCATTAGTCAAATTGTACTCCAAAACAAAAAATATTTGAGTAGAACAAAAAAGGTATGCACATTTTCTTTACATTACCCCAAGTAATGGAGTTGAACCACAAGGCAACTTCTACTGCATCGCTTTGATGCAAGTCTTATTTGCATGCATGCAAATGTTCCCTTCCCCGAGTCTGCACACTTAAAATTAAGATCTGAAGCTCTGCATCAGTGCTTGTCTTGTGTCACTGTGTAGTGCTGTAGTACCGTTTACTGTTCACCATTTGGTGAAAAGTCACATGAGAATGAATTCAGATGCATAGCATTAAGGAGCATTTAGGGGTTAGGGCATCATGCTCAAGGATGCCTCCAGGTTAAACCGTACTTGTCGTGCCATATAACCTGGTGCTTACCTTGTGGGTCTAAAGGAGATCCGTTGTGCAGGGCTCTCTTCTGCAGACTCCCATGATCCAAAGCAGCTCTTGAGTGTCTGTATGACCCACTCGCACCACTGCTTACTGGAATACATGCATACAATGCATATATGATGTAATTTAAAAAATATATATATATTAAAAAAAAAACACCATTCACATCATTCTGACACCAGGGATCGGCTGGGGAGATGTCGTTCCGTGTTGAAAACAACCCTCAGTATGGAAAGTGTGATGAAGTAGTGCTGGTCATGTGACTCATATGCTAAAAGCTGACTTTTTCCTAGTTTCACTTCTAGTAAGGCCATCACCCATGACCTGTGTTGAACCAGTGGTGTGTGTCGTAGTTTGCATCATGTTTCACGGGTCAACGCATCTTTCAAAACAGGAACAAGACCACTTCCTGATGGACAAATAAATACATTTGAAATAGAATATGGGTACAATTTTTTTTTTTTAAACAAGGTGGTGTGGAGAAAGAGCAAATCTGTAGACTTCAAAAGTAGCCAGTTATTCAGATGTATTCATAGCATATATATTTATTGACTTAATTTTCTATTTCATGTAGACTAAACCTTTTACCCCCCCCCCCCCCCCCCCCCAACAGTCATATTTGCTACAAAATTCTGTCCTGAACAATAGGCCTACACACACACACACACACACACGCACACCTTTTATTTAAAAACATGCATAAAAAAACAACAACTATCTTTTATAAAAGGACAAAAGCACGTGACAAAGTGAGTCCTTTAGGTGATCACTACAGACAGCCTACTGTCTGTCCCCAGTCGTCCATCAACGTGGACCTGCAACTGCAAGTATCCTACCAAGATTTTGATGACATCAAATATAAAAGTGTGCGATGTCCTCCAAGCTGTGTGGTGAAGTTATGAAGTCCTGGTGTCATGGGGTCCGGCTCACCTGTGTGTGAGGCCTGGTGGAGGTGGTGCTGGAGGTCCTCCACCTCCACAGCTCCTCTGGACCTCCGTCTCAACGCCGCCCGTCTGAACTCCTCCGTCTTGTGCGAGGACACATTCAAGATCATGCTATGCCTCTTCCTCAGGTCAAACATGTCGATGTATAAAGTACGACTCGCACGTGATTCCTGACGTTTTGATAAAGCTACACCAGGGGGAGACTTGGGGGAGACGGACCGTGTGGGTGGAGGTTGACCAGCGCACCTTCAGCGGTGCTAATTAGGTTGATTAAGTAACGCCCATCTTTAGGAAGCTCTCATGTCGCCTGGAGCGGGATGCTGCAGATTAGCGTTATTGGCGAGAAAGGGGCGGGACTTCTGGTTTATATGGATTTAGCGGCGAGAGGCGATAAAAGAGGGCGGGACTTCTGATAGAGGGATATCCGTTCCGTTACATTTTTACACGGGTATTTCTTTGTCAACCTTTTTGTAAAATACATAATTATTCTCAGTGTCGTTGTTGTTATCTTTGCTATATTTTGTATTCTTCTCTCTCCGAGGACTGGAGTACACCGCTCATAGGAAGTAAGAGACCGGAAGTTGCGTAGCGGTAGACCAGGATAACGGTACAATGCATGATCCTCTCTCAGCCGACCATCTTTATAAATCGCTGCGATCGCTCAACAAACTCATTTAAACAAGAGGCCCCGACCACGACCATGCATCGACCTTTACTAAACTAGTCCCTGAACAACAGAACAGGCCCCTAGGTTTGTGGGGCCGGAGGCGAGATTTTCATAAAGAAAATGTAGCTTACATAATAACAATAAACAATCAACAACTAAAATGTAGCCTACATTAAAAGTAAATAAGAAATTACCCTAACTACAGTTGGAGGAAACAAATAGGCTACAGGCCACTGTCATGAATACCAAAAAAATCATAGCACTTTTTAGATATTAATTGCATGACTTCTTAGCAGCAAAATCATTGATGATTCATTATAGGAGAATGGCCAGTGAGGCTCTGGGACATTGTGGATCACAAGTATGTTTTGGTAAGGCTCAGAGTCGTATTGCCAATAATATAAATATGATGCAAACTTTATCTATGCAACTCGGATATATATATATATATATATATATATATATATATGCTCTCAATATATATATATATATATATTGATACTGGCTCTTGGTACAATTAAGCAAGAATTGTTTGGGTTTTTTTTTAAATAGCAATTAATCAATTAATCAGCAATTACGTCCATTAAGCCATTGCATGTAATTTCTAGATTGCAGGAAAGGCCATTTTCAGGTATTAGAAAAATATAAAAAGGGCTTCAGCGTATAGGACGGGTCCCCTCCATACCTCTCCTATTTGACTGACCCAGCACCATCATGTTAAACAGTATATTCATGTCCCATTGCTCAAAAATGCAGATTCTTAAGAGAAATGCTGATTCTAGAGAAACACTCATAGGTGTATATCTTTGAGCAAGGTGGGAATTATAACGTTATTATAATTATGGTTATTTAATGTTTTATTTGGCTGGTTAGGGGGCCCACTTGCTGGGTTGAGCAGGCCCCTTAATCAAGCTGGGGCCTAGGCGTTAAGCGTCCTAATGGACAGGCTGAAGAAATGACAACAACAAGCTGATCTCATTCCATTTGATTATTATTTTATTGTTGACCACAATAAGGTGAGCATAATGCTAAAACAGTCAAGCACACCTTAATCCTCAACCTTTTCCTCCATTTATTTCAGATATTTATTTGTCAAACAAGGCTTTTGTGAATTAACGGTGAATTAATGACATGGGGTTGATATATGCATTGTCTATTGACTGGGGCTAAACATGTAGACCTATTTATAATGAACAACACACCATGCAAATAGATTAATTCACTTTCAATCTCTGTTTGAGTAGGCCTATGTCAAAGGGATGAGGATTTAAAACAACAGTACAGCATTGTTATTTGATGGGATAGCCCTATCAATAATAATAATCAATCATCAATAATCAAATCAATTTAAATACATTTCTAATATTGTGCAACTTGGCAGAGATGACATGAGATGTAGGCTATTCCATTTAGTGCTGTCACCATTTTCCTGTTGTAAAGCTGCATTTTAACCTATTACTAGAAAAGCTGTTTTTGATATATGACTACAGACAGAGCCTTTCAAAAGACTTGTGCTAATCTTGCCTTGAAAAGTATGATTCTAAAGAGTCATATAATAGTGTGAGCAGTTTTTTGTAGTCACATATAACTTAGATATATTCGTAATAATTGTCATGTAATACATTCAAATGATCAGGTAGATCAACTGCCATTGGCTAACTATTCCTGGGCTCACCCAATCACAGGGTTCCATTCAGGTGTAATTCCTGTACCACATGCTTTGATCAAGCTGCTAATGAGTGTGTATTGCGTCATTGGCAGTTGGTTTTGTTAGTTCCTGAACTGATTAGAGAGGATGATGTGTTTGAGTAGTACTCATAATGTTGTCAAAGATCAAAGTTCACCCATATCTCTGAGTTTAATCACCTTAAATTTAATTAGTTTTACAAGTTTCATCACTGCATACAAATGCCATCTCTCTGAACAGTGCACTTTAATAAGGTGTTGAATATTCAACTATTGCAATACTTTAAGAGCAGCCTTTTGTATTATTGCAATGTTCACCTTGAACCAGTACTGGAAAGGGATTGCTTTTAAATTGTGCTTGTTCTTACAGGGAGATTTTTAAAATAAATGCTGGTTAAAAACATTTGATTGATGAAAGATGATTGATGTGTAAGGCCTTTACAGAAGTTTTTTTAAAACCTTTTAAAACACAAACAACATGTATTAGGGCAAACACATTCAGGCCATGTTTGCGCCAGTAAGATCCATACAAATCTGGTTAAGGTGAAATCCCAATGCCACCAATAAACGACATCAATGCTTCAGTATTATAAACAATTTAAAAATGTTTTCGCATTTGCTTTTATCAATTATGAACACTAATCTCAAACTGTGGTCTGAAACCAAACTCGTTAAAGATACAAGCATGTGCAAAGTCTATACAGCCCACATTTAAAATCTACCCCATCATACAAGCTCCAATACTGACTAAATGAATCTTCATCTTTGGTAAAAAGAAGTGTGACCAATGACCACAAAAAAGACGATTACAATAGGCTGGTGGAACAAAGCTGTGGAAAGGTTGTTTAGTAACAAACAAGTTTTTGATTGGTTGTCCAGAGATTCAGGGATAAGTAGTACCACCCCAATGACCACCCATGACACCCTGTACACCAGACCGTCCACACACTCCAATTTTTGGTCATGTCCACTGCTGGAAGTTCCAAAGGCATTGTGGGAAATATCCTGCTCTGGCCTCTGCAGGGGGGTCCACCTCCAGGGGTTGTCAGTATCAGTTGTTCAAGGTCCAGGGGGTCATTTGGTCCATGAATAGTGGGGGGAGGGGGTATATGGGAATGTGAGGGCTAGGGAGGAGGCACTGGTGGTGAGCCTCTGCTGGGGGGATTGCTGGGTGAGGTGGTCCTTGAGACAAGGACACATATAGAACAATTGTGTGACACAGACAAGTATGTAGGTTTCAAGAATATCTAAATGAAAAGGCAAACAACTCGACCAAAAATTGTCATAGAGACAAGTAAAAGAATAAGCCAAATTTAGTTGCAAAATATAAACTCTGGGCAGTCAGCAGTTGTCCCTGTGGTCTCTCCCCATAACCCAGTGCTGTTTAATGTTTATAGGTTACCACTGTTTAACGATAGGTTACCACTGTTCAGCCTTCATAGATAACGCTGTTTAATGTTCATAGGTTATCACTGTTTAATGTTCACAGGTAACGCTGTTTAACCTTCACAGGTAACGCTGTTTTACATTCATAGGTTACCACTGTTTAACGATAGGTTACCACTGTTTAACCTTCATAGGTTACCACTGTTTAACGTTCATAGGTTACCACTGTTTAACCTTCATAGGTAACACTGTTTTACGTTCATAGGTTACACTGTTTAACCTTCATAGGTTACCACTGTTTAACCTTCACAGGTAACGCTGTTTGACGTTGATAGGTCACCATTGTATGACGTTCATATGTTTTCAAGTATAAATAAACCTTGTGTGGGATGGGACATTGTGCAGTCTTGCAGTCTCATCTTGAGAGTTAGGCTGTACCCAAATTCGTATTAAATAAACCGCTTGAACTGCAAATCTACTTGTCGCTGCAACCTCTTGGTCTGAGCCTTCAACTTCATCCGAACTGAGCATAATATTCCCCGAGATAGAGATAGTGCTAGGATGCTGTACTGGGAGGTAGTTGTAGTAGGTACTAGGATGCAGTGGGCTGTGCTGTTACCTTTCTTTTGGGGGGGGGGGGGGGGGGTGGTCTCTTCTCTCTCAGCTCTGCGGGTGTCTGTTGGAGGAGTGGCGTTGTGGCAGAAAACTGCTGACAATCTGGAACAGACTCAGTGTGTTAGTCAGAAAGACAGCCGACACACCAGCAGACAGACAGACAGACGCAAAACCAGACAGACAGACACATCACCAGACAAATACATCAAACTGACCCTCCTATAGCCACGATGGCTGGATGTGAACCTTGACTTACCTGAAGGTCACAGGTAAAACAACCAATCGCTTATCTATCTATCCCTATTTCACCACCATTTTACCCGCTTGGTACAGT
>JAOPHQ010002854.1:0-30000 GCA_030340625.1 Merluccius polli | reverse complement strand
CGGGGAACAGTACTGGGAGGAGGGGCCGGAGCCTGGCTGGGGAGCCCTAGTGATGGCGGAGGTGGCGGGGGAGGGTGAGACCTGCGAGATGTCGGAGGCGTGCTCCCTGGAGAGGAGACTGCGGGACGGGGTGGTGGGGGTGACGCCGAGGCTGAAACTGTGGGAGTCGACCACCAACGTCCGCAAGCCCAGGGTCCACTGGGAGGGAGGCAGCCTCAGCGGAGTGGAGTGCGGTGTCCAGGCCGATGGCAAGGCGGGCGTCTCCAGAGACGGTGGGCTCCCGAGGGACCGCGGGCCCGGCTGCAGGGGCGAGGAGGGCTTAGACGAGGCACTGGGTGAGGTCGGGGAGGCGAGGCCTGAGGCCATAGCCGTAGTGGCTGCGCCCACGAACGAGGGGCTACGGGTCAGGACGTGGGCCTTATCAAACCCCACGGAGGTTGGGCTGGTTAGGTTGGAGGGGGGGAGGCTACTGGGGACCAAGGTCAACGTGGAGCCCCGGGCTTGGGCGGAGGCTGAACCCGAGGACGGGAGACTTACTTTGGGAGTGCCGACCCGGGTGCGGCTGGGCTTGGCCCCGCGAGTGCGGTGGGTCTGCTCCTGGTCAAAGGCCAGGTCCTCCAGCCTCTGGGTCAGGGCAAGCTTCTGCTGGATGGCCATCCTCAAGAGGGAGTTGAGCGTCTTCTTCTCATCCTCTGCAGCCGCCAACTGCCTCTGCATCTCGTCCAGCTGGTTCACGTACTCGTCACACCTGGAGGTCCAGGTTTACACAGGGAGCAGATGGGAGGTACATAGACATTCATTTTCAATTCAGGTCAAGTCAATGTTATTTTTTATCCCTCAATCACAGTTACAGTCTCAAAGGGCTTCACATGTCCACAATATATGCCACCCCCTAACCCTAAATCTAAATCCTTCCTTCCAGCGATAGTTTGCAATAGGTGCCAAATAAATAACAACTCTATGGACAAAAATGCAAGGGTAGAACAAGATAATCAAACTATAATGAAATCAAACAGCTAGCTTTAGGTATAAAGTAAGACATATAGTTTACCTTAGGTATCAGGTTAGACACATAGATTATGGTAGGGAATTAGGGTTAGGCTCAGGAATAGATGTATGTTTTGGTTAGGGTATGGCTCTAGGCAGCCTATCCAATTCAGCTACCTTGGTGCATGTCACATGTTTAGTGAAATGTTTTTAAAGCATCCCTGTTTTACCACCAGGTGTGAGTGTGATAGCCATTACAAGCCATTTCAAAATTGTGTCACTACCCTCTAGTGAAATAACAAGTGAGAGTGTCCGCCCAGATAAGTGTGTGTGTGTGTGTGTGTGTGTGTGTGTGTGTGTGTGTGTGTGTGTGTGTGTGTGTGTGTGTGGGGGGGGGCTTATGACCCCTCACCACTACCAGCGTGTAGCACCCACCTGTGTGATGCACGGCTGCCAGAATGCACCAGAACGCTCACCACACACTGGCTCTCACAGTGGAGAGGTGAGGAATGATGCAATCTAATTAGAGACCAGGGGATGATTGGTGGCAATGTTGGTACAAGAGCCAGGTTGGGAATTAGGCCAGGACACCGGGGTTAGCACCACTACTTGCGATGAGTTAAATGTATGATGACAAGATCAGTCTACCTGCCTACCCAGTGGACTGTACCAACAAGTAGGCTTATCTATCCATCATACAGCTGGGTTAACACTCCCACTTGTGATCAGTAGAGGGTAGTCACTTGACATTTTTGACACGGCTTGTAATGGCTAATCACACTCACAGCTGGTGGTGGTAAAATAGGGGCCCTTTAATATTCATGGAATCAACAACCATCTAACCAACCAAGTTCCAACAAACTTTCTCTTTCACTGGCATTGGTTCTGGTGGGTGAAGTGGTTCTCTGTCTTTAGTTCTATTGTAGTTGCCATTCTCAACAACCTTGATTGTTCTATCTGTTAGGTCAGTGATTCTCATCCGGGGATGCACGTACCCTAGCAGGTATGTGGGTATGTGTTGCTGTATACATGTTGATTGTTGCTGATCAATAGTGTAAGGAATAGATGTATGCCTCAGCTTTTTCCATTTTAAACACCAAGGCCACTGCAATATTAATAATGATGTGAATTAATAAATGCTAATAGTATAATATCCATTCAAAGGAAAACATTTGTGGTTTAGTGTCGATGAAGACACTGTGGTTCTATCTGGTAGGTGGTTGTACTGGCTAGGACACTGTGGTTCTATCTGGTAGGTGGTTGTACTGGCTAGGACACTCTGCTTTTATCTGGTAGGTGGTTGTACTGGCTAGGACACTCTGCTTTTATCTGGTAGGTGGTTGTACTGGCTAGGACACTGTGGTTCTATCTGGAGGTTTTGGTTCTCTGACCTGGTGGCGAACATGGCTCTGAGGGAGGAGAAGGTGGCGGCGTCCTCCTTCAGGGCCTTGAGCTCGTTCCTCAGCTTGGTCATGGTATTGGTCACCATGGACTTCTCCGCTTCATACTTGCCCTTCAGGTTGGCCAGTGCCACCTCCGCTGTCTGGGAGGAGATACAGGCGCAAACAGACAAACAAAAAGTATAGAGCTAGAGATGCGGACATTGGGGACCGAACCCAGTACCTTTGGGCTGGGAGTCCTAACGCCCTAGCAGCCAATACACTGGCTGGGGTGTTTGATCCCCCCTCTCTCTTGTGGGGTCTTTATTAAATTAAACACCATAGTATCATCTACATGAAGATTATAGCAGAGGTTAGACCAGAGTGAGATTTGGTAAGAAACCAACATGTCCTCGAAGCTGTTATATTTAGTACTATTTCATATGGTTTCATTCAGCAGATGACTTTCATCCAAAGTGACTTGCAGTGATTTCAGATACATTTCATGAAAGAACAGGTAGGGGCTAGGCCAGGGCACAGGTAAGGCTGTGGACATTGGAACCCTTTTGGCTGGGAGTCCAGCACCCTATAGTATAGGGCTTGTACATCGCGACGTCACATCGCAATGACTGCCGCCATTTTGGAAGCATAGGAGCATTGGAATGTTAGTTATTATGTAAGAAGTAATGTTTTTTTTGGTCATTGTTTAGCAATTAATCATGAAATGATTTGTCTTTATGGGAAGACATTGTTGTGTTTGAAACTGCCACAGCATTTCTCATGCGAGACGTAGCAAAACAAAGTTTTCATTGCTTAGGATACGGTATATTTACATTGGTTAATGATTTTACAGTACTACAACTCTGTGGAGTCCTCTCAATATGGCGTACAGTATTGGCAACAAAAAATCCCATGATGCATTCTGATTGACTGACTGTTGTGTTCTCCTCCTCACCTGTTTGTTGGCCTTGAGGACCAGCCTGAGCGTGGCAACCTGCTCCCGCTTGGTGCTCAGCAGGGACTTGAGCTTCAGGATCTCCTCCAAGCAGCTCTCCTTGTCCTTGTCCAGCAGTGGGGCCAGCTCCCTAGCCGCCGCACGCTGCCGCGACAGCAGCAGGGACCGGTCCACCGCACGCTGCAGGTGCTTCACCTGGCCCAGAGAGAGAGAGGTTGCATCCGAATCTCCACACTAGCATACTGCGTATTGGGCGAGAGTAGTATGTAGTGTGGCCAAAATATATTTACACATGTTATGTAAAGAAAAGTGTACTAAAAGTACCCGGATGGTGTACTCTTTCCGGCAAAATTCGTAGCGTGCAAACTAAGGACACTACAGTCGCTTGGATAATCTGTAATGCATTTCGACAGGACAACCGTCTTAACCAAAACTTTTAAATGTTATTAATAACCACTACAACTCTAGACCAGCAACCCCAATGAACAGGCAACTCAAATAGTAATAAACTAATATGTATACAAAGCATACAATACACAAAATAGCGATGCTTTTATTGATAGCATTGCAATCATATACAAAATATATCACACTGTTTGGATAAATATAACTTAGTGGGTTTGTAGCGTGTTGTCATCAATTACGGCTGTCTTATTATGGCTGGTTGAATTCTAGGACACCGTAGTATGTCCAAAAATATGCATACTTTTAGCTTGCATACTAGTAGTAGGCCAGAAAACACCTACTGTATGTAGGTTGGATGCCACCGGAGACAATCAGGAGGAGGAAATGGAGGAGGCAGGGCTAAGGGGCTAGACTACCATCCCCAGGGGGGAGCGAGGCCCTGTGCGAGATTAATTTGCGCGATTGTCAACGGGGGGGGGGCGGGGGGGTGCTAGCGCGCGATTGTCAACGGGGGGGGGGGGGGGGGGGTGCTATAAATACTTCACTGGCCAGGCGCGAGGCCCACATGAGCGCGAGGCCCTGTGCGGCCGCACAGTTCGCACCCCCCTAGGGACGGCCCTGACCGGCTGGCACAATAAGGAACTAGGCTCTTATTTTACCGGTAGATTTTTGTATGGCTTGTAATAAGCAAATCAACATCACACCTGGTGGTACAATAGGGGCCCTTTAAAAAGGTTCCAGTGTCTCTGGTTGTTTGTTACTATTCCCTGGTACCTGAGGGACCCAGGGTGTCAGCGTACCTGGTCTCTGATGATGGCGTTGAGGTTGTAGATGTTCAGGGGTTCCCTGCGGAGGTCGCTGGCAGGCTCCAGGGCAGGGGATGAGGAGGATGAGGATGACGAAGAGGCACTGATACTGGGCGAGCGGGTAGGGGGGGTGTGGGGCCCCGGGCTGCCCTGCGAGGGGGTCACTAGATGGGGGGGCCCTGCCGTGTCCTTCCGCCCTCCCTCCCCTCCTCCGGACAGCGGCTCTTTGGACGGGGACTGGGAGGGGCTCCGCGACTCCCCAGAGCTGCCGGTTGCCGTGGCAACAGCAGCGAGCCGGCGGGCGAGGCGGGGCGTGAGCAGCACGCGGCTCTCGTCCGCCGACAGGGCCTTGAGGCCCGCGGTCAGCCCCCTCAACCCACGACCTTGCCTGGGAGAAGGTTGTTTAATAATCAGTGGACAGATATATTATATCTACTATGTATAAACCATCTACTATAAACCATCTACTATATATAAACCACATGGAGACAGACACTGGTGGATGGATGATGGATGGGCCTCTCAGTATTCAGACAAGTACAGTAAGAGTATCATAGTGTAGAGGAGAGTACAAGATAGTGTAAGTATAGGGTAGAGTACAGCAGTGGTTCTCAAGCTATTTTTACTAATGCACCCCTCTAAGATATTTGTTTTCTTCACCAGCACAAACATTTTGGGGAGGGAAAACTAAAAAATAAACTCTAGTTGAACATAAATAATGTATGTGCATGTTATTTATAAAGGTGAACATTACATGGGTGGTGTGAATACTATCATGGGCTTATGTATTTAGATGTGCTTGTATTAAAGTGGTATTGAGATTCAGCTTTTTAGAAATGTTCCCAAGTACCCCTTGCAATCCTTCAAACTACCCCTAGGGGTACGCATACCCCATTTGAGAAACACTGGAGTAGAGGACAGTATTGGCTGACATGTACAGTGTGGTATCATCTGCGTACATGGACACATTGGCCCAGTCTATGACAAATGGCAGAAGTAGAAGTAGAGGATAGTAGAGTAGAGCATAGTAAAGTAAAGTGACCGAGGGAGATGGCACTTCTTTTCTCTCATGTATGTTAAGTACCAATTTACGTAGATGCATGTAACTCCTATAATCTCCCCATTACAGCTATTGATTACTGAAGTTCTGCTCAAAAAATGACTTGCATACCACAAATCATGTTTCCAATAAAAGATCATAAAATCTATTATGAGAGGATCGGTCTTGAAAGTTGATTTGTAAAAACGGCTATCGCTCTACAGGGGCGTATTACTTCCTAAACTCTGTATGCTAACAGCCCACCTGTAGTAGTGGAGCGTAACTCTGTATACTAACAGTGCACCTGTAGTAGTGGAACATAACTCATATGTATGCTAACATAGACGTAAAGGCCCACCTGTAGTAGTCGAGCATGACGCGGTTAGGGGTCTCGTTGTTACACAGGCAGACGTGGTGGTAGAGCTGTGCCAGCTCCTCGCTCAGTGTCACTAGCTCGTCCTGAGCTGCATTCAACGCCCCCTGGACCTCGGTGGCCTCGCCCTGAGCTACCAGCAGCTCTGACTCCAGACCCGACACCTGGGGTGGGGGGTGGGGGGAGATGAGATGAGAGGGGGAGGAGAGGAGCGAGGAGAGGAGGGGTGGGAAGGAGATAGTAGAGAGGATGGAAGTGGTGGGGAGGGGGAGTAGAGTGAGAGTAGGGAAAATAGAGTGGTAGGGTAGAACAGAGACGAGAGTGGAGTGGAAGTAGGGTAGAGGAGAGGAGTAAATGAGAGGGGAGGAGAGGTGGGGTGAGGGAAGGAGAGGAGGGACAGGGAGTGGGAGGAGAGGATTTGAGGGGAGGAGAGGAAGGGGAGAACAGAGTAGTGGAATGGGGTGGAGAGGAAAGGGGGGGAGATGAGTACAATAGAGTAACAATACAATATGTCAGCTATTTTCTTGTATGGAAACCAAATTAAGCAAATATAAAAATTACAATATATGTATGCCAGACTATCAAACATAGACGCACTTAATCAATAATCATAACTATTGATACCTTATCTCGCCCCTCCCGACAGTTCTTCTCCAGACGAGCCACATTTTCCTCCATCTCTCTGAGCTGCAGGCCCTCCCTTACTTTCTCCTCTTCACCCCCCATCGCCGACCGCTCCCTTATCATCTGTAACTCCGCCTTCAGCTCCACCACCTCCGTCACCGCCACCCGATACTTACACTGCAGGATCTCCAGCCCTGGTGTCTGGTATGCAAACAGGTGACACCTGCTACCTATTCTCTCCCCCTCTCTATCGCCCTCTTCTCCTTCATTGTCTATCCCCTCTTTTTCTTCTTCCTCCTCATATTCTGACTGGGCCTCCCCGTGGAGCTGGGAGTCCGAGTCAGTGGAGGCCTCTCGAGTGAGGTGGGCACCACGGCGCAGGCGGCGCAACGCGGTGACCTTCTGGCTGAGACGGAGGGCCCTCTCGTGCTGCTCGTCCAGGGCACCCTGGGTATGTTGGAGCTGGGTTTGGGACTCCTGCAGGCTGGTCATCAGAGACGCATTATCTTGTTCCACCTGAAGAGGGCAGCAGAGGGACAGATGGGAAAGGCAGAATGACTCCACACATCTTTATTTCCATTTTCAAGGTATAGGTTTCAAGGTCCAATATAAAATTGTGACATGACAGTATGAAACCCTGTTAGGTAAAGAAAAGCTTCAGACCTCAGAAGTAATGTTTAAGTCTTGTACAAGACTTGACAAGACTTTAAACATAAAAACTATAGCTTGAGCACATTGTACAGACCCTCTTTTGGCCCAACACACCAACATTTATTCAACATCGCCAAATATCGACAAATCACTATTTTCAATTCCAGTCACTGACAAATTGTACATATTTTGGCATCAGACTGTGTGCGTGTGTGTTAAAAGTACTTTTATTATCCCTGTGGGGAAATTATTTGTTTCAGCACAAGTTAACCAGACAGGCCAAGACGAGACAATAACCTCACAGTAGACAACAGAAACCCAGAGCACATAGTAAAAATACAAATAATATACATTCTAAAAAAGTACTAGTGATTCTAGATTTTAGAGATACTGGAGGGCTAGGTAGTTCAAATAGTGGATAAATAAATGGATAGAAATGCAGAGAAATGATTGTTAAAGGTGACTATAAGATTAATATGCTACACAGAAAATAATAATATATACAGGTGTAAGGGAATGGTAAATAGATAAATAAATGTAACAAAAAAAATAAATACAAATAAAAATAATATACAGATTTACAGCATAAATTGGGTGTATGCAATGATAGAAACAAGGTACAAGCTGCCACTATATGCAAGTCGCAGACTGTGGTGTGCAAAAAGGAGGGGGGGGGGGGGGGGGGGGGGGCTAGTCCAAGGAAGCATTGAAAAGGCTGATGCAGCTTGTAAATATTGTTGTCATGTTAATACAATCTTTAAAGATGGAGGGTGCAGATAATGGAACAGAGACAGGCACAGTGGTCTGTCTTCATCTGACTTAACTAATTTTTATTTATTGCCTTATTTTATCCATTTCATTCATTTCACTTGTATTTTCCTAGGCTGGGATATGGGTTCTGTCTTGTTGTTTTGTTGTTTGCTGTCTTAGCCCTACTGTGTTTCTAATGGTGTCTATCTGTTAGTGTCCCTCTCTGTTTGATTCTCTCATGTAAAGCACTTCGTAACTTTTGTTGTGAAAAGTGCTGGATTGGAAAGGATTTGGTTTATAAATGTAATTACAAGAAGCACATAATTCATTACCAAATTGCTTTTCGCAGATCTATTTGTCTATTTCTGTTCTCCACTTTTACTCCTCACCAGAGAACAGTAGTACCCATACTGGAGCATTAAATAACATAATGGGTACTACTAGGTGGTACTAGTTTTACTACTACTTCTACTTCTAGTTTTTTAGTCAATGGCACCAAATATAACAGTGATCGGTGGATTTCTGGACTTGGAGTAGATTTGTTTTAACAGAATGAGACAATCACAGTGCCATTTAAACAAAAACTAAATTAAGATCAAGTCAAAAGTTAAGAAAATTGTATCAAATATAAGTACAATATATTATATTCAATATGTTTAATACATATAACAGCTGTTGTTTTCAAGCATTTTTCAAGAGGATATTCCACTAGGTGAAAGTTAACTCTTGAGAAGTAAAAAGGAAGAGCCGTTAGCATTCCAAAATGGCTGAACTGAAACAACAGTATCCCCCTCAAAGCCAGCCGAGCAGCGAGCGGTCGATAGTATACTGTGTCAGCCGGGATATAAATAAGCACTTCCTGCATTCTAACCAATCAGATAAGAGGGAGAGAGAAAGCAGAAAAAAGATGGGATTACATCTTGTGGGGACTGCAGCATCTAGGTGTCACACACACACACTGCTTTGTGATGATGTGTAGGAGCTGATAGTTTGTCATCATGTGGTGAACTTGAGAAGGGGATGAGTAGAGTGGGGATAGACATTAAGAAACTAATTGGAAAGACAGAGACAGAAAGAGAGAGAGATAGATAAATTCAGAGAGACAGATGGAGAGACAAAGAGTGAGAGAGAGACAGAGAAAGATGGCGACGAGAGAGAGACATAAGATGATAAAGAGCCGCCACAGGTCAGCAGCCTCTAGCCTAGCACGCTGGCTAGGACGTTGGCTAGCACGCTGGCTAGCATGGAGGCCATCAAAACACATGAGTGGTCATCAATCAACCATGTGAGAATGTGACATATTTCTACATTAATATTGGCCTTTCCAATTCATATTTGTTTCTGTGTCCGTGTCCTTCCACTGATGTATCAGGGAAAGCCTACATAATTCCTGTATAACGCTGTAAGACTATTGGTTGTTCAGATTGTCTTATGTTTAGTTTTTTCAGTTAAAACTCTAGGTCAAAAGAAGGAAACATTTGATAACCATTATTGTGTGTTTTTGTTTTTGTAGATGAATGTATTCAATAGTATGTATACATGATTAGTTCAGTCCAGTCACTCCACTGGAAGTCAAAACCCCTAAACTTTATCGACACCACTACTACTACACAGAATGACGCTCTTTGATTGGTTGAAAGAGCGGACCCACCTGTATCAGCTGCTGTTTGAGTTTCTGCATCTCCGGCAGGTTGATCTCACTGAAGAGGTCAGGCCCCGCTCCATCCACCTTCCGCCCCGCCCCTCGGCACTCCCCATTGGCCCGGAGTACAGACCCGACATTTGGCCCCACCCCCATCCCCCCCTGAAGATGCCCATTACACCTGCGATAGAAGAAATGAAAAGAGCATTAAGACCAGTTTGTTTATATATCACCATTTAAACACAAAGGCCATCACCTTTCAAAGACATTTAACAGAGAATTTGACAGATAATCAATAAAATACAATAATTTAACGGGAAATGTCAAATCAAATTATAAGAATGTAAATAAATATACCACTGCAGACCTACATTTTAAAAATAAATGATGGCAAACCATAGGTGGAAAACAGAAAAGTTTTGACTCCTGATTTAAAAGTATACCGTTGTTGTGGAATTTATTAACTATAGGCCTATATCACATAAAATATGTAAGGTGCTATAGTATATAGTTAATTAAATAAGCCTTTGTATAAGCATCTTTGTACCTATCTCCCTTTCTCTCCCCAATTGAAAGGTGTTAAGTTAGGTGGTAAGTTAGCATTCGCATTGCCACTGTAGCCACGAAGTCTGGGACCATGCTAATCCACTCACTTCTTTATTGTGCAGATTCCTTTAATTGTCCAGCGTCCTTGCAGACATGTCTACCTCCCCCCATAGTGTATTGCAAATGAACTTGTCCTCCTGTAAATTAACTTGTCTGTTGGCCATGGCTGGCCACAGCCATGGCCAACACTTAACTCTCCACAATTGTCACTCCCCTCACCTTCTGTTTTCTTTGTTGTTACTGCCCACAGTGTGAAAGTTTCCCTATAAGAATCATGTACACCCATTGTCTCATTGAAGATGCTTGGTAAATGCTCCCATGTGAACATCAACATGCTTCTCATTGGCTAGGAGGACCAACCTGGAGGTGGGATCTTCAGAGGTGGGTGAGAGCAGCGTGGTGGGCGTGCCCGTGCCACTGGGCGGGGCCGAGGTGAAGGCCAGGTGAGCGCTGCCCGTGTAGGCGACGTCGCACATGCTCAGGTGGTGCACCAACTCCTTGCGGAGGTGGCACTTCTGCTCGCGCTCATTCTTCAGGGAGTCCAGAACCTCCTCCAGCTGGGACTGGGAGATGTCCTTCAGACGCACAGCCTCCTCTCGTTGGCTGGTCAGCAGCTCCGTCTCCTCCACTAGCACCTTGATCTCATGCTTCAGACCCTCGTACTCCACCTGAGGGAGGGAGGGAGGGAGGGAGGGAGGGAGGGAGGGAGGGAGGGAGGGAGGGAGGGGGATGGAGGGGGATGGAGGGGGACAGAGAGAGAGAGAGAGAGAGAGAGAGAGAGAGAGAGAGAGAGAGAGAGAGAGAGAGGCAGCGGGATGGAGAGAGAAAGGGGTTAGACAGCATAGAGAGAGATGGAGAGAGAAGGATGTAAAAGAGAGAGTGAGAGAGGAATACAATGGTATAGGGAAAGGGGAATGGCAGCAGATAAACAATAAAAATTAAGCTCTAAATACATTCCCTTTCTTCCAATGGAATCCCCAATCAGGAAGAACCAACACTAGGGTGCATAATAGCCTTTAGCAGTGAGAGCTAACCCCTCCCTGCGTCCTCATGACCGTCCTCTGCATTCGTGCTAAACGTTGTCAACTCAATAGTAAATCAACAGTATTTATGGCTGAGTTATTATTATAACTTTATTCAAGACTCAGGAAGGTCCACATAGACAGCACAGTACATAGATTAATAATAATAATAATAATAATAATAATATATATATATATATATATATATATATATATATATACATACACATACACATACACATACACTATACATATATATATATATATATATATATATATATATATATATATATATATATATATATACATACACATACACATACATATATATACATATATACATACACATATACATACACATATACACACATATATATACATATATACATACATATATACATACATATATATACACATATACACATATATACATACACCCATACACATACATACACATACATACATACACATACATATACATACATACACACACATATATACATATACATATATATATATATATATATATATATATATATATATATATATATATATATATATATATATATATATATATACTGTATATATATATATATATATATATATATACACATACATACACATATACATATATAAAACAATACAAAACATTTATGAAGGATGCAAATGAGGCATTATCAATTATAATACAGACATATTTAAAACAAAAGCTTCGGTTCCAATGTTTCCAGAAGCAAGATGAGTACCTTGTGTCACTCTGAGAGATATCAATTAAAGACACAATAATTGTGTTCAAATTGTGTTATTTTAGTCCACATGGATATACAGTATTCAGGGTATTTTAAGGTTTGTGTGTGTTGTGTTGTGTTGTGTGTGTGTGTGTGTGTGTACACGTGCGTGTGTATGCGTGTAGGACACACATTTGCTATACAAATTCTTTATTTGCCTACCTGTGTGGTGTTACATTACATTAACCTCAATTCTAGATGATGTCAACATATCTCTAAGTAAGTACTACTTTACTACTTAGTATTTAGCAGACGTTCTTATACATCGGAAATCAATCATTGTGTGGGCCATTTCCGTCCAAGACCAATCATACTTGTTTGATATAAAATCTGATCTGATTGGGTGGGCAAAGATCCACCCACATCTATGCATGTTGGGGGTCAGCAGCACCTGGTTCTGTTTGAGCGTGGACACCAGCTTCTGCAGTGAGATGTTCTCCTCCTCCAGCTCTGTGTAGTCCTGCAGGAGGCGCGCCTCCCGGAACTTGTACTCCCTGATCTCCTCCCGCATCCGGCTCCTCTGCAGCTCCAACATCTCGTTACTCTGAGGAGGAGGAGAGGAGGAGCGGGGGTGGGAGGGAGGGGAGGGGAGGGGAGAGGGGGAGAGGATGTGAAAGGAGAGGAGGTGGAGAGGAGGAGAGAGAATAGAGGAGGGGGGGGAGAGAGAATAAAGGCAGGGGAGAGGAAAGGAGAGAGGAGGGGGGGGAGGATGTGAATGGAAAGGAGGAGGGGAAAGAATAGAGGAGAGAGGAGGAGGAGGGGGGGGTGAAAGGAGAGGAGGTAGAGAGGAGGACAGGGGGCAAGAAGGGCAGAGGAGGGGAGAGGAGAGGGAGTGAGGCGGGGGGGGAGAAGAGGGGAGAGGATAGATGAGAGGAGATTGGATGATGAGAAGGAGGATGAGTGGGGAGAGACAAGGAGAGAACAGAAAAGAAAGGAAGAAATGGGAGAAGACAATAACGGCAAGTGAGAATTGAAGAGGAGAGAGGGAGAGGAGATGAAAAAATATGTGATGAGTGGAAATCAGAGGCTGAAGTATTTAGATGTTATATTCTTTTTTTACACTGCTTTGTTGAATACTCGATTCTGATTGGTCAATTATGGCATATATCTGAATATATATATATATATATATATATATATATATATATATATATATATATATATATATATATATATATATATATATATACATATATACATATATACATATATATTCATTATATATATATATATATTATATCTGAATAACAGCCTGTTGCTATGGACGCTATTTCCAACTGTAGAAACTAACGGAACATTTTAGCGGCAGCAATAAAATCAGTTTTAAATCAATAAAATCATTTTTCGTTGATATATTTTGTGTCAATTGATTGATTCCTGTTGTAAGTAGCCATATAATAAGTGGGATAATATACAGCGAGCCAGTCATAATTGCAAAATAATCCCCAACAGGGTGATGCAAGACCCAGGCGCAACGCAGAGGGGTCCTGAGAGGCTCGCTGGACATTATCCCTTACGTAGCATGATCCTCATCATCTTCCTCCTCTGCTACCTCTCGTGTCTCCTGCAGCAGTCCACTGAGGTGCTGACTGTCTGCCTGGGAGCTGGTGGCGCTGGAGCGGCAGTGCTTCAGCTCGGCCTGGAGCTCCAACAGACGGCCCATGTAGTAGGCCTCCTTGGTGGCCGACTCCTGCAGCAGCGTGGCCTCGTTGCTCTCCCCGTCCTCTGCCACCTTACGCTGGGTAGAATAGGCCTGGCCGAACGCCTGGACACGGAGGAGTGAGAGAGAGGGAGAGAGGGGGCAAAGTTGTGTCGAAGTCAAGGTCAGTAATAACTTTACTCTGTATAGTGATATTGAACTGTGCTTTTGTACTGAGATAAGCAAGGGTCATCTGTGTACTACGAAAACACACAGTAATGATAATAGCAAAAACCTGAAGTAGCAAAGGTAAGTCCAGGTATAAAATAAGATGTTACATCTGAGGTTAATTTGGAAAAATATGTTAATATAAAAGTATGTTATATTATACTCTGTTCTCTTCTAAAATGATGTCATCAATCATCATCAATACATTTTGACAGAATTGCGACCCCATCTCTCTTTACTACTACTACTACTACTACTACTACTACTAATCATGACTATTAGTACTACTAATACTACTATTATTAAAACAACTACTACTACTATTACTATTACTACTACTACGACTACTGTAACAGCAAGGTTGCACTTTGAAAAACCTTGTCGGCAAAAAGCAGCAGTAATATATTATGTGAGAGAAAACAAATCCAACAAGCTCAAATCTCTGTTTTGAGCTCCTCCCTCCTTCGGAGAGCAGGGTGGTGGTTGTGCTGCACGGGTCTGAGAGCCACCAGCCAGGATGTCATGAGTCAGCATCTACACCCACCCAGCAGGACCAGCTGCTCTGTAAGTACTCTTTACTATGGGACGCTGGGGACGAAAGACCTGGGGCACCCATCTCTCTCTCTCTGTCTCTCTGTCTCTCTCTGTCTCTCTCTGTCTCTCTGTCTCTGTCTCTGTCTCTCTCTCTCTCTCTCTCTGTCTCTCTGTCTCTCTCTCTCTCTGTCTCTCTCCTGGAATGGGATGCTTAGAAGGTGTGTTGTTGGTGAGAGAGGGGGCACAACTTCTGATAGAGTGATATCCATCTCCATGTTTGGGGTATTGCTTTGCCAAATTCTTCATCAACAAACTCCATATTTATTCTCCTTGTCTTTGTTGTTGTTCTTACTGTCATGCTCTTATTCTTCTTGCTCTGGGGACTGCATATACAGCTCATAAAGTAAGAGAGTGGAAATTGCCTATTGCAATATTATTAAAATGTTTCAACAAAGTCACTGTAAATCTTTAATTGCACCAATCTTGTGGACTGAACACACATTCGATTAAACAATCTAAGTAATCTAACATTGCCCAGGGCATCCATTTTCAATGTTTTAAAAAGCTGTTTTAAAGAGTGTAATTTCTGGTAAATGTAAGAGGTGTAGGTTTGTTCGCGGTCGTTCTCGACGTCATTCTAGCAACTAACTTGCATTTAGAAATCCCCAGACGATTGGTAGGCGGCAGGATCTCCGATCGTCTGGTAGTGCAAGACAGCATCCTGTAGGCATCCATGAGCAAGCTGCCTAAACCATTCTTGACTAAAGTACATTCTCTTTTTGTCAATATAATCACAATTTATATCTCAGCGCTGCTTGTCCTAGACCGTATTGTAGGCACAAAAACACAGTCCTAAAATATTTTAACAATAAGACAATAAATTCCTCTTGATAGCCATTAGGAGCGAGGGAACAGGCTCTTAAAGTGAAGCGGTGCTCAGAGCATTTCATGTGGGTCAATGTCTGCAAGAACAGAGACAGGAACAGAAACAGACACAAACACACACACACACACACACACACATACAAACTAGCATCAACACACATACAGCACCCATGAAGTGTTAAAACGTAACCCACATTTCAGCACCAAGGACAGGGAATGGCTGAGACACTCTTGGAGCCAGACACGTATACTGAGAAGTCTGCAGACTTTGGTCTATTTGAGTAAAGCTGGGACAAAATGATCTCTCTGTGATTGATTTGTAATGTCTGCCCCAAAGAATGATTCAATTTGTTCCATAAATGGGACAGCTCTGAGCTGTGTCCTGGTTATTCTCTGACCTCTACACTCACATTTAGCACCTGTTTTTAGGACAACATAATAATATGTAAAACAGAAATCACACACTCCCCTGAACACATACAAATAGGGTCTTTTCTAACAGCGAGCCATTCAATAGTAGTGATGTAATTAATTAATCGTAAATCCCCAAACCCCCCCCCCCCCCCCCCCCCCCCCTCTCTCTCTCTCTCTCTCTCTCTCTGTCTCTGTCTCTGTCTCTGTCTCTCTCTCTCTCTCTCTCTCTCCCTCTCTCTCGCTCTGTTTGTGCCTGTCTCCTGAGGTTTTGAGACAGGCCCACTGCTGGCATACTAATTGGGCCTTTCTGGAGAGTTCCCAGGAGAATTCCCCATAAATCACTTCCTGGGAAAGAGATTCCATCACGTCTTGGTTGACATGTGACGTCGGAACAACAAGTTCTGCCATTGTTACAAAGGATGCATAAATAAACTTTACAAAGGCTGGTGGAAGGGGGCCGACACACACACACACACACGTGCATCCTGGCACACACACACAAACACACATACACACAGGTTATTAGTTAAAGGTTAATGTGGGCATCCTTCCCTCTCTTGCTGTGAGAGCCACTTACTGACTGGCTTCTCTCGCTATCCTACAGGCCGTATCCTAGATGAGGAAGAAACAGACCATAATAACAAGTATTATTACTACTACTACTTCTACTACTACTACTACTACATTGGTTGTTCTAAGCCTCACTTGTAAGACACTTTGGATAAAAGAGTTGGCTAAATGTATTATATATATATAATAATAACAATCATCACATGAAAAAATATAAACAATGCAGATGGATGTGGAGCTGGTAAGTGATGTAATGTGGGCGTCCTGTCATAATGCAGTGTGCAGATGCATGTGATGAAGTCACATGATTCAAGAAGGGCTGTAACCGGACCCATGGAGAATCCTCTGGTAGAGCAGAGTGTATGAGGAGAGATTGTTGTCATCATTACACCATGATACAGCTTATTGCCTTTCCCCAGGCTTAGTATGTACAGTAAAGTAACCTCTTCTGATCATAGTTGTAGCCTTTTCATAGTTTTAGCTGGCGGAAAACTTTACCGACTAGATCCATGTTCAATTATCTTTTTTGTTTAACTTTCAGGTGCAGTAAAACCAACATACCATTGGGTCTTGGGTCAGAATGATGCATCTCCCAGCTCTATGTTGGAACAGGAGGGCGTGCCCCAGTATGTGTGCCCCAGTGCACTCTGGGGGAAATTATCAGGTTCAAATGATGTCTTGAATGTCTTAATACAGACATCTCTCTCTCTCTCTCTCTCTCTCTCTCTCTCTCTCTCTCTCTCTCTCTCTCTCTCTCTCTCTCTAATGACCTCCAGTCTCCTTAAAAGTCCTATTTGCTGCTATTGCATTCTTTTAAATCCAAGGATTATGGATACGGATATACTGCATATATACTGTAAATCACTCTCCACTCTCTCTTTAGAGAGGAGGGAGAGAGGGAGATGCATTCGATGGAGTAAGGAAGGAGGTTAGAGGGATGAAAAGGTGGGGGGACAAGAAGAACAAAGGGAGTGAGAGAGTAGAGAGAGATTATATAGAAAGGTTTGATGGAGTGAGTGAAGGAGGTAAGAGAGTGATGAAACGATGGAGAGGGGAGAAGAACAAAGGGTGAGAGAGATGAAAGGGACACAGAAGGAAGGATTGAAAGAGAGAGAGAGAGAGAGAGAGAGAGAGAGAGAGAGAGAGAGAGAGAGATGGATGGATGGAGGAGCAGACAGGCGTACAGGGGGGAGGAGGGGGATGAGGGGGAGGAGGGGGAGGGGGTTGTAATCACATTTAAAAGCTCTTTATACCAGTCCCCCTGCACCCAACCTTTGTTCTATTCATTTCATCTCTTCATTCAATATATGCCTCCATCTCTCCATCCCTCCCTATAGCAATCCCTAGTTACACGTTAGTGGTTTCATTCCCTCCCGGACATCTGGTGGAAAAAGTGCATGTCCTAATAGACAGCAGCAGCAAAAACAACAACAACTACCCTCATTTATAACTATGTGGTTCAATGTATTGATTGTATCTGAGGATCTGAAAGGCATCTAACAATTACCCTAATTTAGAAATATACAAGGGCAGGGTAGCGTAGTGTTTAGGGTGTACCATCCGAAGGTACTGGGTTCGATCCCCAGAGTCCGCCTGGTAGGCATCCTTGAGCAAGATGCCCTAACCCCCTTACCTGTTCCTTAAAGACCTGTATCTGGATTCACTGTTAAGTTGCTTTGGAAACATCTGCTAAATGACTAAGTAGTAAATAGTTAAAGGTGCTGTAGGTCAGATTTGAGTCATAAAGAGAGAGAGCAGAACAGAGCAAGATTGTTAAACTAAACAACCAAAAACATCCCCTCCCTCCCTACATTTCTCCCCATTGAGATGTGTTGCATTCCACATGCTTATGATTTACAGGCAAGATGGATTTCCCGCAATCGTGGAAAACATGCCCTGATTGGTGGGAAATCTAAATTGGCTCATACAGTGGCAGCCAAAGTCAACTCGAAACAGATATTCTCACCGCACATTTTACTCACGAATAGATGATGGATAGCTAGGCCATTTCTAACAAATTACACTCAACAGCTTTTAAATCTTACCGTTAATATCAATACTTTGATTGTGTGATATGAAAGGCATTGTGTGGTAAGCATAGAGAGGAGACATTAACCCATTCTATGGGTTAATTGCTCTTCATTCATCACGACATATAATGGATGGATGTGGAGGCATGTTGGTTATGGAGTGAGCTGATTTATAATGCCGGGAAAAACATGACTTCATATTTGATCAATAATTCACTGTGTGTGTGTGTGTGTGTGTGTGTGTGTGTGTGTGTGTGTGTGTGTGTGTGTGTGTGTGTTTGTGTGTGTGTGTATTTGTGCGTGTGTGTGTGTGTGTGCACACACGCGTGCGTGCGTGTGTGCATGCATGTGTATCCATATGTGAGTGTGTCTATGCTGTTATGTAAATGACTCAGACGTGGATGTGCTTACACCAGCAGACGCACGTGTTCTCCGTGGGCCGAGCACTAAGTGCTTGTGTACATGAACCTTTGACTGGCTTGTGATTTAAAACAGACAGGCGCGGTGCAGAACACACAGAGTCCACCCACAGCTGCTGGGGTGTCTGCTGGGTGACCTGTTTCCAAAACTCTTCAGGAGGTACCTGCTTGGCATCGATAACACTTACAGAGCCCTTATTCTACTACCAGGTGTGTGGCGTCTTATCTGTCATACTCTATTATACTCTACTCTATACTATATTATGTCTATCTATCATACTCTATTATACTACACTACTGTCTACTCTATACTCTATAGACCCTTTTCACAAAGGCATCATCATAGTGCAAACACAGGTAATAATAAATATGGCTCCTTTTATGTACCAGGACACTAGTTTACTAGTTTAGTCAACTACTTGTGTTTTGGTACATTAAAGGAGCAGACCAAGAATTAGTTTTAGTTAGAGTGTTATGAGCAACACCTGTGTTTGTCCTACAATGGCGCCTCTGTGTAAAGGGTCTATTATGTCTATCTATGATACATCTAGGTGGACACTCCCGTGTGATGTCTCTATAGGGCAGATTTTGAAATGGCTTGTAATAGCGAATAAACACCACACTAGGGCTGCAACTAATGATTTTTTTGATTAATCATTTAGTCAAAAAAATGTCATAAATAATAGCAAATGTCATCACAAGTTAACAGAGTCCTAAGTGATGTCTTAAATGTGCTCGTTTTATCTGACAAGCAGCCAAGAAAAAAATAACTATTCCTTTCATAATGATCCATGAACCAAATATTTGAATTGAACTGCAGCAAGTTGTTATTTCTACTTGATAAAAGACTTAAACAATTCATCAATTATCAAAATTATATTCGATTTAAACCACACCTGATTGACACATATGAGGCCCTTTAAAAATCCACTGCATTATTTTTCAGAGATGTGATGTTGACGAGGCTGAGGAATGAAGGGCTGGTGGAATCACACTGCTCCTTGCACCATTACATGACTATGTCTGTCTCTCAGAAATTACAGGTAATAGTGATCTGTAGTGGCTGTAGTCTTAGTGTTGTCTTAGTGGCTGTCGGTATTCTAGCTGTTTGTGTGTCTGACGATGAATTTCTGAAAGGACTAATAAAGAGATATTTCTGTCTATCTTGCGCAAGAGGAGGCCTTCTATTGGCTGTCAGGGTCTGTGTGGCATCACAGTGAAGTGATAAAACATCCCAGGGGGAAGGTACCCTTGCTGTGTTTCTACTTTTAGACATGACATCGTCGAAAACGCACACACTGCATTTTTAATCGCAGCGCGGCGTGTCGAACCAGCTGGTCCAATTAAACGAGGTGCATCCACTATCCCCCCCCTTGGCTGCTCCCTGGTTATACAGGGTTATATCTTGGCAATCCATAAAATACAAAAGGTTGGACATGTAGGTTAGTGTTATACTGCTATACTGGATGTGGCCAAAGCTATAAAATAATACTCTCCTCAACATAGTATTCACATTGAGATTTACAACCAAGCAAATCTGCATTTATGTCACAAATGTAAGTTGAGAACATGAATAATTGCAATTAAATAACAACCTCTGATGGTGATGCTGGTGATCCAGCATCACCATCATCATCACCATCATCTTCATCATCATCATTATCATTGTCATCAACACTGTCATCATCTTCCTCATCATTGTGATCCTTACCATCATTGGCTTTATCTTCCTCGTCATCCTCTCCTCTCATCCCGTCACACACACAAGAGATCAAACAGCTTAATCCATCTGATGACCTCATGGCTCAAAGCTAATTAGCTATGAGCCATAGCTAGCTCTTTAGCTAGCACTTTACAGTGTGGCCACCTAGTGCTATCAACTGCTAGCTATTAAATCTGTCAGTCAAGGTCTCCCACTTAGCTAATGACCACGACCTGCATGTTTTTCATCCTTGAGCCGTGTCGACATTAAAAGCTCACTTTTTATTATGTCTTAAAATCGTTCTATTCATAGATGTCTTTCCCTTTCAGTCAAGGTCAACACATTTCATTTACAATAAATAGTTTATTGTTTAGCGGGCCATTATATGCAAAGTGATTTATAGTGAATTCAGATACATGTCATTAAAGTCTGTGTAAAGCAAATGTGCATATGTGTTTAGAGTTTCGCACACTATAGAAAAATGTGTTATTAACCACCCAGACAAATTTGAATGATTAAAAAAGTCGCCAAGTATATAAAATTAGGAGTTAAAATCATGAAAAAAAAGAAAAAAATTATTCTCATCTATGAGATGCTGGGGGCGTGTCCACTGAAGACGCTAAACCACACCCGTTTACACACAGGGGGCGGGGCCTCTCTCAAATAATAACTGTCAAACTCGCAATTGAGCATGACAAGCAGTGACTCAACTGCGCTCTGGTTGTTAGGGGTGGGGCAATGCTAAGGGGTAGCGTTTCTAGTGGTCTAACTCCACAATTCAACGGTTATACAGTCTTTTTTAACATGCTTTCAGTAATGACTTTCTAATGTGTGTAATGTATTTAGAAACAAATATCAGAATTTGCTTTACACGGTCTTTAAGGAGGAGGTTGGGGCATCTTGCTCAAGGATGTGGACACTGGGGTTTTAAACCAGAACAGAAAGTCCCCCTCCACGAACATGAGGGCACCATCTACCTCCTACTTTTGGTTGCCATGACAGCAAACAAGAACACATTTCTTCCCAAGTACACCTCAAGTATCCATACAGGACACAGGATGACCTAAAAAAAACCCTTTCTAAATCAAAGTAATGAACTCATTTAAAATGGGATTACGCTAAAATTGGTGTAACCCCAGCAGAGCTGAGCGCTCCAGAGCAGATCGATGGCGGTCGATCGCGCCAGGATAAGAGCTATCGAGTCAGCTGCGACGGAATCCAGACTGAAATATAACCGCAGGGATAATATGGTTGTGTGTGTGTGTGTGTGTTTCTGTGTGTGTGGGTGTGTGCGTGTGCGTGCGTGTATGTAGGAGAGCATGTGTGTGTGCGCGTGCACTCGCGCGTGGAAGTAGTCATAGTCATAGTCATATTATTGACAATAAGGAATGACATGTGATCTGAAAGTCTAGGAATTTTTAACACTGGCTGCCCACCCCCCCTCACACACACAAACAAACACACACACACACACACACACACACACTGCAATGCAAACTGACCTTCAGTATATAAAATGCCCAGTCAGCCTGTCTGTATTCCAGCAAACTGGGTAAAAAGGCCCTGCCACAGGTGACCATAGAGGGAGCAAAATGATGTCCTCTGACTCTGACAGATTGATTACATGGCACAGAAGTGCAGTTCATTAGCAAGGGTCGATTGCGGAGGGCCAAACCAATGCAAATCCCTCTTCGGGATTGACATGGGACACAGCGTGTTATTATGGCAGAGATGCTCACTGTATATTAGCAACACCCATATACTCCTATACTCCAATAATGGTAACTGGAACAAGATGCTATATATCTTGAGGGGCGCTTTTACCCGAAGCAGCTTACAAGACAGTGAGTGCATGCATTACTTAGCATGGCTGAGCCCCAGTGGAAAATCAAACGCCTAACCCTGGCAGAGTAAATGCCAGACTCTACCAGTTGAGCTACACAGGGAATGACCACTCTATACATAAACAACACAGACAATTGTATTTTGAACCAGAGGTAGCAAGGCTGTGAAAGGCTTAATTGTTATTAATGTATTTTTAAAATTTCTCTTCAACATCAATGCTGTTGTTCTGAGGCCACCACCGGGCCGCGACCCACAGGTTGAACAGCCCTGCCCCAGGCTGCCCTCCACATCAGGCAGGTTTTCGGTTAGTAGTTGACCTCCTTTTCCGTTTTGAACTATATGCCTCACACCAGAAGTGTGTCTGTGCAAAGAATAAATTGTGTCTGATACAGTGCGATTTGGATGTTTAAGGAGTGTGGATGAGGTATTGTAGTATATTGTATGAAAAACAGATACATACCTATATGTAGCATTTTGCTAAACACTAGCTTAACTTTACAGGTAGTGCTAGACATTCCCCACATACACACACATTCATAACATATCACCCATCTGGGTTGACCAAGTCCACATGCTGGCTTCTTGGGATGGGTTAGGGTGCCTTGCTCCTTAACCAGGAGGAGCCACAGTTTCAAACTAGCAACCTTCCAGTGGCCATGTGGAATAATTATTAAGTAAAATAAGTGAATTGTATGATCTTGAATTGATCAATCTGCATATCTCATGTTAGCTGTATGGGCTGTATTAGCTCCGTATTTGCCCATTGTTGATGCTTCCTTGCTACTTATGGATTTGGAAGCTGATCAGCCATCTGTTAATGTTCCCTTCCTATTGCAATCTTTGTTCATTCATCAAAATGCCTTTTGCTGCCGTCCTACTTCATGACCTATACACCCTAAACCTACCCCCTTCCTTGATTTTTTATTGATCCACCAATCATGTTGTGTTGTCTGTCTTTGCACCACATGCTTGTGGTTTAGCCTGAGCTCTTATAGAAGATGCTGTATCCGTCCTGAGTGTATGGTGTACCTTCCCAAATGCTTTCATAAAACATCTACTCAATGCTTTAATGGGACAGGCTGAAGTTTTCTTCCACATGACCTGCTCTACCTCACACACACACACACACACACACACACACACACACACACACACACACACACACACACACACACACACACAGCATGTCCTGCTCTGTGCTGACCTGCACTACACACTGGAGGAGGTGCATATAGAAACTTTCTGCTGTTTATTCCCACAATGCATTGCTTTCCCCCAGATTCTAACCAAACCCCAGACCCCTTACCACCCATTTCCAACCTAACACCTAACGTGTGTTAATACAATACAATAAGGCATATAATATCTCAAATTGTACCCACTTCAGATTGACTTGAAGTAAAGGCATATGCAAGAACATTGTGTGTTACATTTCCTTCACGTTCACAAAATGATGTTGCTGAAATGATTCAACCACCCCACCGTCATAACTGCATAGCTGCTCCTTGTTCATGTCCACAGTGACCACTGGCCCTTAGCCCTTAGGTGTGAGGATAACCGATAGCACGCCGAGGTGATTTGCTGCATAGCATCATGTTACTACACAGCCAGCCCCTCCCTGATGCCGACTTCCTGGACAATAAAAACCTGCCCCGTGATGCATCTAGTGATGCTGTTTTTGGTACCCAACCCCCCCCCCCCCCCCATCCTTTACACACACACACACACACACACACACCAGCCACAAGCAAAATCCCTCAAGTCTGAACTCCTTCTGACTTTGCAGGCTCCCTTTGTCCGCCTCTCCATCACTCCACTGTCACACCCATCATATAACCCCCTCACATCCAACTTCAGCACGCGGTCGCCATAATCCCAATTATAGTCATACTACTACAAAAAAAAATAGCAATAGACTGTAGGAAAAACCACCATTGCACATACGGACACCTCCTGCAGCGGTCTCACCTCCTGCAGCTGCTCCAGCTCCTGGCGGAGAGCCTCCTGCTCCGCCTCCAGCTCCGCATACTGCTGCTTCAGGGTCTGGTTTTCCTCCAGCACCACCAGCCCGCACTCGGCGGCGCGGACCTTCTCCCGGTTCGCCTCGGCCAGCTCCCGGGTCAGGCGGTCCACTTCGGCCCGGTACTGGTCCACCGTTTCACCGGAGCCCCCGCCGCCGGCCGCCATCGCCCCTCTCTCTCCTCCCCCCGCCGTGTCTCCCCTCTGCTCTCCCCGCTGCGTCGGATGAGCAGAGAGCCCCGGAGGAGGGAGAAACCACGGAGGTGGACGATGAGCCCACCACTCCTCCCCTCACAATAAAACCCTACAATGATTAAAATTAAAAAAAAAAAAAAAAAACACACAACGACGACTAGGTGTTATTGTGTATCCGCCAGATCCTGTTATATCCTTAAAGTGTCGCCATTGTATCTCCCGTTGTATTTTCCATCTGATCGTTCAAACAGCCTGCGCAGCATCTCAAGTCAAGTCTCAGCATGGTTTTTATGTTCCCTGTGATTTCTGCTTATTCACCGGCGGCCGGACGCCATCTCTTCTTATAGCCGCGGAGCAGAGGACCCATCGCTCCCATCCTCCCGTGACGTCGACCAGCCGGGCTGCGGCCTGCGGACAGTGGCGCCGCGTCTCCCCCTCAACCCGCACCCATCACAACCCGCAACCGTCACAACCCGCAACCATAACAACCTGACACCCGTCCGCGGTAGTACACTGTGGACTGCGCCCTCCGCAGAGAGGACTGCACATTGCTGCTTTTATAGTTCACATAAATGGTATTATTATATAGCATGTAGCCTATATATTATTATATATTAATATATTGTTATATATTATTATTAATAATATTAGGCTATATATTATATTATATACTATATATACTGTACTATTAGGCTGTTATGTAGGCCTACTGTTTAGTTACAATAACATTACCATCATATCATCACACCATCATCTTGCCACTGCACCTTTATACCTATTAATCTTCTTTTTTTCTTTTTTAAGTGTCCTTGTCCTATTCTGTGTTTTTTTATTTTTGTTTTTATTTTTTCTACCTCAGTGTTTTATTATATTGTATTTTATTGTATTCAAATACTGGACTGCTATGACAACCTAATTTCTCTTCGGGGACGAATAAAGTAATCTGTCTATCTATCTATCTATCTATCTATCTATCTATCTATCTATCTATCTATCTATCTATCTATCTATCTATCTATCTATCTATCTATCTATCTATAACGCATCTTCGTATTCACAGTTTTATACTAATACATGATAAGACAGATATCTGCTGTTTTGCTGAGATTTAGAAGTAGATTCAATGGGGTTATTTTTTTTACAACTCTATTGACAATAAATGTGGCCTACTAGAGATAGGGCCTAGTAGGCCTAACCCTGCACTCTAATAAATGCTTATTGGAAAAAAATAAGCCTCATCATCACCTATCAAAATGAACACAGGCTAGTTTCCGACTTGCCAAGAGATGCGTGTGGCATAGCAAAGAATTTGCCCAATTAAAGTAAATCAATGTTTACATTAAAAAGCGCTTGAACATTTCCGATAAAGTCGTGGGTTTTATAGCCTATAGGTACAGATGGTTGTCATTCAGACGGTTTAAGTGACACAGAGTGGACATGCTGTTCTTCCACATCTGTTTCGGTTAATTTGGTTAAATAAAACACGACAACTCATCCCGCCCGTTTCCAGGGAGACGCGCAAGGCAAGCGGTGTCGTTAACGCAACATTAATATGGAGCAGAGGAAGAACCGGGGGGCCGTGCTACCGGAAGTGGATCATCCATGTTTATTTCTCGGTGCTCGGCTAACCGAGTCCACGCTTGCTAGTTAGTTGCAATGTTGTAGCTATTAGCACTCGCAGTCTGCAAGCTGGGCGCCCGTCGTTTCATTTTTTACGGACAGATTATTTGACTCGTAGTCACCCGCAATTCGTGTGTCACGTGTCTGTTAAGACAGCGCTGTTTTTACGTTTAGCTAGCGTGAAGTTCTGGCTGCTCTGCTGGTTCGCCGGTTAGCATAGGACACCTGGCACATCCGTCAATCTGTTGTGGTGGAGATTTGTCCGGATTCGTTAATAAGGCTTGACTGTGTGTGTGTGTGTGTGTTCGTGTGTTCGTTCGTGTGTGTGTGTGAAGAAGCATGGCGATGAGACAGACCCCGCTGACCTGCTCTGGGCACACCAGGCCGGTGGTGGACCTAGCCTTCAGCGGCATCACTCCTTTCGGGTATTTCCTCATCAGTGCCTGCAAAGGTAAGCTGGCGCTTGAACCGCATGAACGGTTCATCATAAATGTGTGATACAGTGACCCTTTTGTGGTCTTTTGACAAGTCAACCAATGGCCCCGCTCTCCGATTCTCCCCCAGATGGCAAGCCGATGTTGCGCCAGGGAGACACGGGGGACTGGATCGGGACCTTCGTTGGTCACAAGGGGGCCGTCTGGGGCGCCACCCTCAACACGGACGCCACCAAGGCGGCCACCGCGGCGGCCGACTTCACAGCGTGAGTGGGAGAGGGAGGTGGCTGTAGACATTTAGTAGATGTTTTTTTTTTATCCAAAGCGATATGCAGTGACTTGTTTACAGGGTTGGCATCTGGCCCAAGGGTGGCACATTGGGGTTCGAACCCAGTACCTTCCGGCTGTGAGTTGAACACCAGAACCACTGCACAATTGAATGGGATGATGATCTGACCTCCTTTTTGAACTTATTTTGACTTCTTTTCTATATATATATTATTCCTTCCGATATCTATCAATGAGCAATCTATCAACGACTTACACAAATGTACTCGCATTCGTCAGATTTTTGTTTGTTCATAAAGCTATATGCCTTAAAAGACATCCCTCTGTGGTCTCCTGCAGTGAAGGACAACTTTGGCCATCCATTCTTTATAAATGGCGACGATAGGGGATATTAGGGTATTTCGATAGGGTATTTCACTCCCAGCTGATACGTTCTGGGTTCGAACCCCAATGTCTGCGGTCCACCCATATGCATGCTAGAGCAAGATGTCTAAACCCTACCTGCTCCATGATGACGTGTATAAATAATCATTAAAGCTGGGGTCGCACTAAATACTGTTTTTCCATCTGAGACGATTAAAAAACGATTGAGCAGTGCACATTTAATGACTGATGTGCCAATATTCCAGTCTAATCTGCACACACAAATAACTAGTCTTTGGGGAGCACATGATGGATGGCGTTTTGGCTGCCCCTGCACCTGCGAGAGTGTAATCTCCCACAATGTTTTGATGCCAAACAAACACATTTTCTTCTGCTCCTCCGTTGTCGTGAATGCACACTTTTCATTCAGTACGTTTACATGCACAGATTATTTCGATTAAAGCCATAGCTCGTCTATGCTCCGCAATTGGACAACTGCAATTGTCCGCGTATACATGGCGGTGAGTAAATCGATTCATTGGCCGAAGCGTGTAATGCCCCGGTACGATAGGTGGCGCTGTGCCCATTTCAACTAGTGGTAATAGAGCCACCGGTTGACCTCTTTACGTCACCAGCAACAACAAACTCATTCGAGAAATATGTTTTCAACAGACAGCTGTCAGTTCACTTCGGGTCCATATCATTTCTCCGAAGCTCCATTGTTCCTCTCGGTCGTATGCGGACTGCTCCGCCGGCAGAGCAGCCGGAGGAGTCGGCATACGACCGAGAGGAACAATGGAGCGTCGGAGAAATGATATGGACCCGAAGTGAACTGACAGCTGTCTGCTGAAACATCGCTTTCTCCTCCATGTCGCGTTTCAGTCTGGACTTCAGAGAGTCAAAGCCAAAGTTAATTTCCCCCAATTCCTTTTCCCCATGGGCGAGATAAACCCGACTAGGAGTCTTTACTTGTTGTGCACCAGAGAGTCGGAGAACCCGACGCAGTCTGTAAGATTCATAATATCAGAGAATACCGCCGTCAGTTCGGCCGCGGCGCAATGAATGAATAAAGATCGTAGTTATTTTACAACCTCGTTGAAGAGCAACATTTAGAAAAACATGGACTTTAAATTCAGCCTTGGGTTAAATCGAAGCGTAGTGTGTACTGAATGCACGTTGATGATGATACACTCCTTATAGGGGGTAACTACATTGGCACGGCACCGGCTTCCTCCATCTTCTGCGCCAGCTTTTTAAATACACCGCCGACCCAAAGTTAGTGTACAGCTGTCTGCTGAAAACATATTTCTCCCACCAGAACCCCTCCGCCGCCCGTCCGTATACATTCCCCGCCGCGGCGCAATGAATGAATAAAGATCGTAAACACGTCGGGAGAAAAAAACATTTATTTTGACAGATGTGCCCGAAGTTACTACTTTACAACCTCGTTGATGACCCACATTTAGAAAAACATGTGCTTTTAATTCAGCCTTGGGTGAAATGGAAGCGTAGTGTCCGTGTGCTTCCACCTTTAATGAATGCATGCCATGCGCGCTCCTGCGGCCGGGACACAATTCTTATAGGGGGTAACTACATTCACCGGCTTCCTCCATCTTCTGCGCCACCTTTTTAAATAAATCACAGTTTCTCGTTATCCCTTATCCGACGGCGGCGACAACAACAACACAACTATCGTCTCTTTCTACTTCCGGCTCACGGCCCCGGGAAGAGATCTCGAGCATGCGCAGAACGCAATTCAACGCATAGTCCAATTCGATTGGTTACATGCACGCTTAGCTCGACTATGAATCGCATAATCTAGGGGTCTTAACTCGACAATGAGTAAGTCGATTCGAATCGAGTATAGCTCGACTAAGGTGTATACATGCATCTTAGTAATCCAATCATAGTTGGACTAAGCCAATATGTCGACTTTCTTGAGTGTCATGTAAACGTACTGACAGACAAATCGAAAGCCAAAATGTGTCTTCCGATTTGCTGGCCATCTTATTTTGGAAAGACAGGCTTGTCTAAATCTAGACCATGCCGACTGGGATCATACAGGGAAAGAGTAGCATCTTTCACTAACACACACCTAACGATTACGGGGGTCGACTCTACCGCCTGTCTCCCCCAAACGGAGCTGCAGATTGTGGAATCTGCCTGACTTCAAATCGTTCGGAAATCGGCCTTGAAAATCGTGTAGTGTGGCCCCTGCTTTAAGTCACTTTGGATAGGAGCATCTGCTAAATGACAAAATTGTAAAATAGTATGCATGTCACTCTGGGTGTCCTAATCTTCTCTTGCGGGCCTACTGAACTCTGTAGGAAGGTGTGGGACGCAGTGAGTGGCGCTGAGGTGCTCACGCTGGCCCACAAGCACATTGTCAAGTCCGTTAATTTCACAAAGGTAGGTCCGGACCGGCACATGCCTACTGCACCGTTCCTTACAATATATACAGCAACAATGAAATAACTGTATCCCAATAGAAATATACAATTATTCAAACATATAGTATAAATTAGAGGTGTATGTTGACAACCAAGGCCTAATTTTCTCTCTCTCTCTCTCTGTCTCTCTCTCTCAGGATAGTAACTGTCTGTTGACTGGTGGAAATGACAAAGTACTGAGGATCTATGATCTCAGCAAACCAGAAGAAGGTGAGCAGGGATTTCATACCTAATTAGGAGCCTCCTTTACCTGAGCTTTAGAAAGCCCCCTATTTCTCTATCTATCCTGTCATCCATCTGGGTGGACACTCCCACTTGTGATGTCTCTAGAGTGTAGA